>VFFE01009228.1:1729669-1743895 GCA_008921705.1 Burhinus oedicnemus
CCATAGGATGTTGATCAGAGAACTAATTAACCTTCTCATCCACAAAAAAACCCTCACACATTTCACATGGCTTTAAGTGAAGGAGAGTAAAAGTACACTATAAATTATCAGACTTCATTAAAAGAAATGTAATTCTTTGTTGATGAACAGTAAACCCCTTGATTTTTTATCTGAGTAGTGAAAAAGAGTCTGTACTCTCTTTCACCTTCTCACACCACAAGTCTGAGGGATTTCCCAACAAAAAAGACACACTTATTTCATAGTAAAGGCGAGAATATCAGCTCACCACATTTTAGTTGGCTTAAACTGCGGAAAAGGGGATTTAGGTTAAACACCAGAACAAACTCCCAAGCCTATGCATGGGAGCAGCCTTACTCATTTTGTGGTTTATTATCTTCAGCCCACTATCCAAGCAGTATCCAAGTAGAAGCATCTGGAGGAAAGAACATCTGATTGCCTTTGTGAAGACATTTAGTTCTTTAGTCCTTTCTTTTGTTCCTAACTTTACACTGGTCTATGGAACAACCTCAAGTAATTCTAAAAATCTACCCACTTGCTTATCTATGTGGATCCGATGAGGGTTTGATTCTTTCTCCTAGCAAAGTTAGAAACAGTTGAAAAATCTGAGAAACAGGACTGAAAGAAATTATAAACACCTTAAAATACATGTAGCGGTCATACGTTGCAAGAAAGGAGTCTGAGGTTACATATTAGAGAAAATTTTGTAATCTCTCTAATTCAGGGATTTTGGAATTTCCAGAACTGGAGTCTTTTAAGATTGGATTAGGGAAACATCTGTTGGCAGTAACACACATTCTGCCTGAGGGCAAAGAGGTAGACAAACGGCCTTTTGAAGTCCCTTCCAGCAATATTTTTTAATGGTCTAGATTTACTGACTAACTAGTTACTGTTTCTTGTGGGGAAAAAAACCTGACACCTTGAATTACACTTTAATCCTACATGCTAAATCAGTTTAAAGTAAATTAAAAGGTGTTTGCTAGAAAAGGTTTGGCCGTTACTGCAGGTTTTTCTTTCACCGGTAATAAAAGAAATATATTGCTATACAACCTATGTTGTAAGCTAAAGAAATTAGCTACTAAAATTTGATAACATAATTAAGCAATAGGCCCTGCTGTTGATGTCTCTGCTAGGAGATAATAGATGGCAAGGAGATTTATGTGTGCTGAAACTATATTTAGGGCAAATAAAGTTGCAATGTCCTATTAGTGTTTGGTAGAGCCTTCAGAGGAAGGGATCTATTTTTCTATAAGACCAAGGATTTTTTTTTTCCTAATTAATTCAAGTTTTTTCATGTTGAAAAATGTCTTCAATGTTTCTGTTACTTGAAGCTTTATGATATTTAAAGCTTGGATGCCGTGAGAACATGAAATCAGAGCAGGACAATACACAACTCTTTCTGAGTTGCTCATGACAGCCCATAGGGCAGAGACCACAGAGTCACTGGAGCTGCCAGAGGAGGTCTTGATGCATTTGGTCTGTGCCTGAAAAGTCAGGTAAACTGATAGGAGCTCAACCATTTTATACAATCTCAGTGATTTAGCAGCAATAACCATGCTTTAAAAGCAAAATTTGACAAACAGCTTCTGGCCCAAAGAAGGAGATGGACAGACTTCTGGAAGAATAAAGGTTCTACTTTCCAGAAGGTCTGATTTTGATAAAATGGTTTGTCGCAGCTGAAGAACATTATAACAGAATCACTTCAGCCATCTCATTTTCTTGAATCTAGGCGCTTTCTAATGCATGCCATTTGTAATCCGAAAAAGGTTTACAATCAAATATGTTTGCTGTTTTGATGAAATACAACGCATATCAAATTAGAAGACAGAGAGCTATACAAAGCTTTATTTTTATCCCTTCAAGCAATATCTGTGAAAGTTCCCTAGCTCTGTGGCTAAATACATTTACAGATAGTTTACATCCATATTTTGATAAAATAATTAAAAGGAAGAGTTACAAGAATAAGTTTCTGGCATAGTCTCCCAATATGCATTCAGTAGGCAAAGCTCCTATTTGTTATCCAACAGTATGGCAAATTTTGTATAGAATTTAACGATGTGATCACATTTGATAACTAGATGGGAGGGAATGCAGAAGGGTCTTTTAATTTAATTCTTAAACTCTTCATAAATTGCCTGTCTGAACCACTGGACTGGGTTACCTGTGGTAAATGAACGGATGAAATAATGTTATTCTTAAGACCAATTACTTATTTTCTAAAGGATTTTATTTTTTTATCTGGTTTGCGTATTTTATTCATCATTATCTCAAGATATCATGGGGACAGAAGCGGTGACATGAGAAGACAAAAGTGCTGATTTCAGGTTGCAAATACAATTAAAGAAGTCTAGGAAAAGCCATTTTTCAGGGGTACTTATGAAAAATCCAGTTGTAATAACATTAAATCTCTCAATATTTGCAGTGGCATATGTTAATTTTGTCTAAATAACTGATAAAAGTATGTTAAAAAATCAATTGGAATTACAGATCCTTAGTACAGGGAAAAAGCCCCGAAGGAGAAAAAAAAAAAACTGTTTTAATCCAGTAAAATAAAAACTGATTTTGTGGTTTTGGTGGGGAATTTTTTGACATCGGTTCTCTATTTCCTGAATAGATAGAAAAAAATAATTAAGGATATGTATTCTGAATCCTCTCATGTTACTCATTTTAATAACAGGAGATACAGTAGCATATCTTGCAATTATTAACTGCCTTATCTTTATCATTTCGTTTTCATGCTGAGCAATATTTTGCTGCATGATGGCTAAAGGCAAAATAGAGCAATATTTTTAACAGCATGTACCAACTTAACTGTAATATTCTGTAACCAAAGGGTCATCCAGAAGAGATGCCTTTGTAAAAATATAAATTAGCAAAAATTGGTTTATTATGATAATGTCCTTTCTAGGAAAAGAACCATTTTGCTTTACAGTTGTTAGGTACATGAGCAGAGGAAGATACTGCTTACATCAACTGAATAAGAAATAAATCCTGTAAAAACTATTTCTACATACTATCCAGGTTTCAGGCCATTCTTCAGCTCTAACAGGCTTTCCAGATCCAGGCTGTAGCTCAGACAAAGGAACAGGAAGACATGGGAGAAAAGACAACAAAATATGTGAAGAGAGAAGGTGCAAGAAAACTCTCGTAACCTAGATGTTGAAGAATTCTTTTACCTGAATCTGTCGGTTGCAAGTCAGGTGTGCCCAATAGACCTGAAAAACTGAGCATAGGAAATACATCTATGTCATTCAACAATTCTGTCAAAATGGTAACAACTATTCAGAGCAATCTGAGGTCTTTATTATGTCTAAACAGAGTTGGTAAAGATATCTTTGTCCATGCAGGTAGCTTGTTGATCGCAAGAGGATGCATCCTCACTATGCTGTAAGAATCTTTCATTTGATAGATGAACATCTAACAGCGCTTTTCTCTGGGAATATGGAACCACACAAGTTAATGCATGTAATGGCCTTGCTCCGGGTGAGTAAAACACTCTGAGAAGGCAGAGAATTTCTCATTCCTGAGTGCATTATGCAGACCCAGACACCAAATCGTAATGCACAAACGAAATCTCAGGCATGCTGATATTGATGGGACATTAACACTGATTTCAGAGAATCAGAATCCTCCCTAACCATACGCACTTAGCAGAGGACAGAGTGGAGCTTATGGCTCAGAGCTGACTCATTTTAAGCCTGGTGACTGGGAAGAGACAAAAGGTTCTTCTGCACTTGACCTTGTACCCTTCAGTTGTTTTCTTAGAGACATCGTATTGTACTTTGCAGTATACTGTATGGTCTGCCAGTCTCACTATGTTCCTGTAACCCGGGGCTATTATTTTGCAAATTGCACACTCCAGAAACAGTCCGTGTCTTTATTTTTAATTATAAGAACTTCTTTGCTCACTTTTTCAGCACTACCAAGATGAACCCTAACATGGCTCTGAATGCAGAGAACTAAAATCCGTCAGTTAAATAATTTCTAATGCTTCCACAAACGAACTGGGGAAAAAAAAAAAAAAAGACACGTGAACAAAATTAGATCATTCCTGATATAATCAAACCCCTGCTAAAGGTAATGTCATTTCAGTGATGGCAACTTCAGATCTTAATTATAGAAAAGTTGAGCCCTTGAAAATCTGAATAACTAGTGTCTGTTTTCTAAATTTTACAAGGAGAACAGGATTGCCCACTGGTCAGAAAAAAAGTTTGGGAGAATCTGATAAAATGTAAAGGGATTAAAAAGCTATGTTACTCTAAAATATCCTTCATTGGATTCCTCAGATTGGGGAATCTTAAATGTTTTTCTTTTTCCATATTCTTCCAGAAATTGTTTTTATTGATGACTTTGCTATTGGTGTAATTTATAAATATGAACCAATCCAAGCAACTGTAAACCAGCCTTTACTTTACATGCAGCAAGAAGTAATCTTTTCCAGATTGCTTTCATAAAACACCAGGAGATCATTGTTTGAAAATGCAACAAAGATGAAAATTCTCAGTTCCTCTTTATAATTATAAACCGGTAGTTTTATTTTTGTAGATTTTCTGTTTGCAAAGATATATGTTGTTTAGACCCTGTACATTTCTTAATGAAGGCTTTTCAAACCTAATGCTTTTCAAACCTTTTCGAACCTAAAGTATGGTAAGAATATATTTTTGAAATATATTCTCTGCAGGTGCTCAGCTCATTCTATTCTACTATATCAGAAAACTGATTTGTTGGGGTTCCCTTCCTTTATTTCTGGCTCCTCCACAATGAGAAGATAAAATGTAATTTCTATTGAATTGCAGGTCTGTGTGGGCAGACAAATCGCCTTTAATCTTCTAACATGTTCTGTACATATAGAAAAACCTTTTTCTGCCCTGCAACTAATAACAGAATATTTAGCAGGAAATGTGTTCTATGGAGTGCTGGTTGGTGAGTTTTGGACTCCAGCACCATAGAGGAAATCATATATTTTGCTGACCCAATGCACCAACAGTTCAGTTTAATGTGCCATACAATGTGCTTTTTCTTGATGCAAGGTAGTCCAAAAGAGATCCTGAGATGGTGGTATTTTGTTTTGACAAAGAGAAAATAGAATGAGCACACTTATCAAAATACTCACATTGTTATTTGTGAAAAAAACTTTGCTTTGTAGCATAAACTGCATGCCAGCCTACCACGTGTTCATGTTCTTTCTTGTTCAATAAAAGCTACAACATCCAGTGTTATAAATTCAGAACATATCTGTCCTCGGCCACATTGCATTGTCTTAACTCATTTCAACATGAACACAGGGATTCACTCTCAAGGATTTAATACCCTTGGGGCACTTAATATCGTTTTTATTTTTTACTTTCCTGGGAGATAAAGTCAGCTAGCAGGTATTTATTAACTAGATACTTAACACAGTATTTGAAGTGTTGAATCATCAATGTACAGTAACACTAAGACAGCTGGGAAATAACAAGGTAACCTCCTCTTTTTGTATTTGAAATTTGAAAGATGGCAGAGGAGACAAACATTTTCGACAGCCAGGAACCATGCTGTCTGTCCTGGTTTGAGGTAAAACAGGACCAATTTTGTTCAGTAATTGTACTTTTTAGCTAGACCTCTTCTAACTGCTGAAATTAACAGCACGTTGTGCAGAAAACTGTTCACTCTCAGAGTGCTAAGACCCATGTTTATAGCTGATGCCAAGGAATGGGATGCAGAGAGGCTCTTGCGTATCCTTATTGCTATAACAACCAAGGCCAGCCAGCTTTGTTACTTGCCCCGTTGGAAGGTCAGAAGCAGAAAAGCGAAGAGGGGTCACACCTGTGGGGAGGAGCGGACAGGACAGGTGACCCAAAACTGACCAACAGGGTATTCCATCCCATCTGCCTCATGGTCCGTATAACAGCTGAGGGATCAAAGGGTCAGTTCTTTCTTTCTGCAATGGCCGGCGTCCGAGGAGGACCCTGTCTCTGTGTCTGCCTTTGATCCCGATCCTGAATCCAGATCTGGAATCCAGTTCCCATCCGTCACTGAGTCCAGTCTGGGACTTCCCCAGTGTCTGCTGGTGACATGATGGTCGTCCTGGGAGCTTGATACGGTTTTGTATATATTTCATTATTTTGTTTTTATTATTTTATTATTACTATTTCATTAAAGTAGTTTAGTTCTTTCTAAACTCTTAAGTCTCTCTTTTTCTCTCTCTCTCCTGCCTCCCTTTGGAAGCGGAGCAGGAGAGAGAGAACATCTGTCGTTCCACCTGATTGGGCCAATCTGGCCCAAACCACGACGCTGTCATAACCAGTAATTGTTTCTATGCTGTACTGGTTTTGGCTGGGATAGAAATAATTTTCTTCATAGCAGCTTGTAGGGTGCTGCTTTGGATTTGTGACCTAAACAGTGTTGATAACAGACCAATTTTTTAGCTACTGCTGAGCAGTGCTCACACAGCATCAGGGCTTCCTCCGCTTCTCACCCTGCCCCACCAGTGAGGAGGCTGGGGGTGCACAAGAGGTTGGGAGGTGACACAGCCAGAACAGCTGACCCCAACTGACCAAAGGGATATCCCATACCATCCAATGCCGTGCTCAGCAATAAAATTTGGGGGAACAAGAAGTAAGGGGGGAATGTTTGGAATTAGGGTGTTCGTCTTCCCAAGTCACTGTTACACATGATGGAGCCCTGCTTTCCTGGCAGTGGATAAACACCTGACTGCCACTGGAAGCAGTAAATTAATTCCTTATTTTGTTCTGCTTGCATGCAGCTTTTGATTTACCAGTTAAACTGTCTTTATCTCACCTTTGAGTTTTCTCACTTTCACTCTTCTGATTCTCTCCCCCATCCTGCTGGCAAACAGTGAGGAAGTGGCTGGGTGGGGCTGAGCTGCGGGCCGGGGTTAAACCACAATATATGCAAACCTTGGAAATAGATCAAAAAGTAAGAATTGCGTTCCTGAATGCAGCACTTTTGCTTCAATCTTTCTGGTCCATCCCAGCTATTCTGTTTAACAGAAGAGATCTTTAAAAGCCAGCCCAACTCCTTAAAGCTTCATAGCTGAGCATCTAATTCCCAAGTTGAATTTTAACAGTGAGATTTAATTGTAGGTAGGAGAGATTCATAAGTGAGAATAATTCTTACTTCATATAATTATTTGCTATTTTTCATCTTTGCCTAAAGGCTTGAAACAGTCATTCCTGCAGACCTACTTTACACTGAAAATTTCAGCAAGAAAGCACAAATTAAAAGAATTTTCCACAAGAAGAAAAAGCTTTCCCCCCACTCTCTCATCAACAAAAACCCCACTTTATTTCAGGTCTTTCTGAAACTGCAAGAATGGTTAGTGGGAAGTAAGACATCTGCGTATTATACCCCTGTATCTGCACGTAGGCTCTGTGCTCAAGACAGATCAGGGTCACAGGGAATTACTCAGCCACAAAAAATAAAATCAGGAGAAAATAATCCTTTTTCTTGTGTGACAGAATTTGTACTGTCCCTTTCAAAAAACCTGAATATTTCAGAATTCTCCATTCTACATGTTGAATGAAACAAAAAATGTGGGAAAAAACCCAACCAAACAATAAATTTCAGTCCTTCCACTGAAAACTTCCACAGTTTTAATAAGAGGTTAAGGGCCAAGTAGCCAAGTATTTAAGTCAGCAAGACAGATATGTAAGAGGAGCAAAGAAGATTAGTGACTTTGGAGAGGACAGATACATCAATAGGTTTAATGAAACAACTACAGACTGGCAGCAAGAAAAACAGGAATAAATTATTGTCCCTTGGGGAATAAGCAATTCCCACCATTCTGAGGATGACCCATTGCTTTGAACTCGCCGGTTCAAGCGAGACATTTGAGGTCTATCTCTCTCTCTCCTGTACAGTTACAGATATCTTGCCTATGTTTGTACTGTTAGACTAAGGAGTACATCCCAGGTCCCAGATGAGGTCTTTGCAAGAAGACTTCTTTGGAAGATCTTTCTTAAATAGGTAATCTTCATTTTTTAGTAATTTTCTATTTTATTTGACACTAGTAGAAACTAAAAAATAATAAAAAAGAGTAATAAACTTCAGAGGTAAACTTAACCTCTGTAATATGTAAAACATAGGACACCTAATCCTTACTGGAAATCTTGTAAGTTCACATTCCTATCCCCTACTGTTAGTTTTTCATTTACAATTCTGACCTATTTGACATGTTTGTAAACACCCACATAATACTTAAACGCAATGCATATAACCATTGTAAGTACAAAGATTACTACTACTGCAACACTACCAATATTATCAAAGTGTTCCTTACAGGACAGATACCTATTCCTCTTATCTCGGTTACAGTTTTTCTAACTGGGATCCACAAAGGATTTTCAGGTCTGTAGTGACATTTTTGTTCAAAGTAACATAACTCTTTAATCTATTTTAAAATTGATCTAAAATAGTGTGATGCCTACATCTTTTCAATTTAAACAGTAATGGTCATGCAAGCCCACATCTTTAAAATGTCCCTTTTCACTTATTTTCATTACATGGTGTTCCCAGGCAATTGTGGAGTTCTTAATCATTCTTCTTTTTGGTTTTTTTTGGTTGGTTGTTGTTATTTTTGTCTTAGTAATATAGGTATATTCTCCCATGTTCTAGTTCAACCATTTTTTATTAAAACTTCCATTTGTTTCAGTAGGCTAGAAGATTGGGAGTCTCTGGGTGATGTAAGAAACCTATTGCAGAATATATTATAAGCCTGTAAGACATAGGGATTTATATTACACCTTTAAAAGCATGGTGAAGTTGCAAAGTTGTTTGCACGCCTGTGAATTTGTTTAAGTTGTCTACTGGTATGGACTTTGACATTTACTTGGAGTCTTTACCTTCATTTTTCTTTGATGGCATCAAATAAAAAACATCTGAGCTAAAAAGCTGTGATGGAACTTTCTGCAAAGCAACAAATACTGAAATAGATATTACGGCTACTATTTTAATCTTATTGGGTTGTTTTTCTGACTTCAAGTTACAGCTCAGGAGAAATACAGAAATGTGTGTTGGACATAGGAGTCATTTAAGAGATGCGAAGAGTGGGCTTGGAGAAACGTGTAAATTCACACAGTTTGAAAATCTTCGTAGACTTGTAGTCTTATATAACTAGAGTTAGAACTTACATACCCATAAACATCCTTTAAACGCATTCTTTTGAAAACAAATAAATATTTTTAAATATCTGGTCTTGAATATGATTAAAATAAAATCTTAAAATAAAAAAATCTGTCATTTGGTATGGGAGAAGCATAGCTCCTTTTTTCCCTTTTATAGTTTTTGTCAGACATTGCTGGTTACCACTAAAAAGTTTTTATGCCTATGGTTGTGTTTATGATTGGAAGCAGAACTGTTGGTATGGTCTGTTTAAAATGAAATATGAACATTTAAATGAGGTTTTTGAAAAAGTATTTATAGAATTGGTCGCTTTTACTCATTTGGGCTGGAAGGCAGGTGTCTCAGCTAATGCTGAGTGTAAACATTTCCCAAAATGTAAATGCTCGATAAACAGTTGAAAAATTTTGCTCTTTATAAAAATCAAGGTATTGCTTTCAGGTTAAAATTCTAGTTTACCTTAATTAATGTGCATTCAAAAAAATAAACCTATTTGAGTTTTATGGGTTAAGATTATGAAATTTGTCCACTGCATGAATGCTTTGAGTGTGTAATAAAGAACACGGATTCACATTATGTTGAAAAGAGAATCACAGGAAAACCTTTCTCTGAATGCCCATTGGAAATGTCTGTCCTACACCGTCGATTTCATTATAGTGTTAGAAACATTTTTGCCCTGAGTGCTTCTTCAGTCCTGGTTCTTAATTGTTGTTATTTGGCAGCGTGAAATATTGATGGCATTGGTCAAAAAGATTGACAGCTGCATGAATTGTTATTAACCAGCCTGTTGGTTGTAGCTTAAAGTTCAATAAATACCAAGATGCAGCATAAGCCTCAGGGAACCTCTTTCTTTCCCGAATAACTGGAAATTAACTATTTGATGTCTTTATAAGCCATCAGTCTTTTTCCCATCACCCCCCCAAACAGTTTTTATGACACTAAAAAAAACCGTCTGATTTGGTAATGCTTATTTCTCCACCCAAGTAGTCTCTCATAATTGAGGATCGTGACCTCATCCTGACCCTGAAGGAGGTAAAGGCCAGACATTACAGGAGATGTGACTATCCGCTCTATTGTTCTTAATTGGCATTCATCACCACAGTAAACAACAGAAAAATCATTCAGAAACTTCAGGAGCTGAAAAAGAACATGGGACAGACAGATTTTTGAAATGAGTCAGGAATAATTTGTGTAATACTGATACATAGGAATGTTTTTCAGCCCCCACATACAAGAGCTGAAATACTGTTACAATGTGTAGTTTTATATACATACATCCACATAATAAGTTGTTGAAGAGCCTTATTAATCAGCTATTAAGCTGGAGAGCAAATCTCTAACAATACACAAATTCTTCAAAATACAGCCTTAAGTGGCGGGTTTTGTTTCCTTTTTTAATGGTGTTTTGTGTACATTCCCTTTTTTAAAATATGTACATCTGCTGTCTCAATCTTAGATCCTGATTGAATTAATCTTTTGAGAGTAAATTTGCTATTTTTCCTCCCTACAAACACACTTAGATTTTTACCACCAGTTTCTCTGCTGTTTCAGAGATATCTGATATGAACCCCCTTCTATACTCATGAGTTATCTACCTCAATTCCCTGAATGTCTTAGCTTTTCGGTATTCTTTATTATTATTACTTCTGATGTGACATATCTTCTTTTGGTCTTTGATCAAAATAATGTAGTTGTAGTAACAGGAAGAATTTATTAAAGTTTCTGAACCTCTGATTTAGTCATGATGGAAAGATGGGAAAAACACTGCTGAGTCAGTACATTCTAAATTGTACTTATTAAGGAAAAATATAAATAATGTATTTATGTATAAATTCTAAAGCTTCATCCTTTCAGATATACTTAAATCAATGATCACTTTGAATTTGCATAAGCAATTCAAATGAACACGATAGCATCCCATAATTTTTAATTGCTATCACTAGTCCAGCAGGGGTTATCTGACTATAATAGTGCGGACCTACTTAACCTGTTTTTAACACGTCACATGTGGATAATACAATGTATGATGCACTGTGCATGGGTTGGGGATGAAACCTGGAGGCAGCAGTATACTGAAGCATACACTAGTTTTAACATTTTGGGTCACTGATAAATTTTTTGATTTGCTGTGATGGGAGTTTTGTCACTCATGGGTTATTTAGTCTCCTGGGAGATTTCAGTATTAGATGTTTTGTTGTGGTAGTTATAGTGGTAATGACAGAAAATTAACTTTTTCATTGATATTTAATTGAACAATCTATCTTCATGCCGTATTTACATTTTTCAAATATTTTGAAGAGGTTAATATCTAATCCACTTTTAGTGGATTTCAAACTAGCTGCTTCTCTCTCATGACTCTGTTATTGTAAAGCACTACAGGAGAGGACAAATATTTCCTCAGGTCACTGTATTTTGAGATTAAGTCATCAGTGACACACCACGCCTACTGTGAACCACACAAACATTTGTGTACAAAGCTGATCCTGGGAATGTAGCATGGAATCACAGAATAGCTAAGGTTGGAAAAGACTGGTCATCACCTAGTCTAACCTGCCTTGTTCAATGAGCAGTAAACTAGACAGATAGCTCAGGACCTTGTCTGGACTGATTTTTAATATCTCCAGTGGTGAAGACTTCAAATCTTTTAATGCCCAGTTACAATTCAGAAGTAATGGTCTTGTGTTCAGGGTAGTTATACCTCATAAACCAGGGGACAAAGAACATAGCAAATCAGAGGGGAGAACTACCGTGTGGTGCATTAGATATGTACTTTTAGTCTCTCTATTAAGTTATACCAAGGAAAGTTTTTAATTTTATTTCCTCTGATACCATTCACTTACTAACCCATGAACATTTTGAATTCCCTCTTATGTTGCAAAAGTTAGTGTTTCCCCCAACTTTACTGTACCGTACACATTAGCATACAGTAGAAGAACTAATAATACATCTTGCAACTGCAAAATTAAATAACTTTACGTACAACTTTCCAAATTTTTTATTATTTGAGTATCTTTTTTGTAAAACAAGAAAATGTAATCATAAGCTAAAAAGAGCTTGTAGGTAACTTGTTTAACTAGTGGTTACTATCTCCCTGTCTTTGTTCTCAGTGTTTGTAGCAATAGAACTTACGGTGTTTCAATGCTGACATTTAATCAATGCATTCAAATCACCTTGGAGGCCTATTATTCTTGTATTCATTAATCCAGTCATGCAGAATACAAGCATGTAAGAGAATTATATACAAAGTTTTTGCAGCTGAGGTCAAAAAGTGGCATGTATAGTGTTTTGTTCTTAAAGTTCCAAACTGCTTCTGACTGTATGTGATGTACCACAATGTGTCTGAATAAAATCACAAGACTGATGAATTAAAATTGTATCAGAATTTTATTTAAATGAATTTTTGTGTTAGGAAATTCTCTGCTGAGCAGCTAGTTGGATACCCTTCCTACTGACTGTATAATACATGTCTTCTGTTTTATAGCTTCTAGGGGTAAATAATGATGAAAATAAACACATATGTAGCTGCTTCTATACGGAAAGACTGAACTTTTTAAATCAAATGCCTTGGCTATAAAATAAACAAACATGACAAAACCATACATGATGAGGAATCAATCCAAATAATTTCCAGTTAGAATATGGTGTCTTAACATTTTCAAGTCAGTATGCCACAAGAATTCTGAGTTACTGATCTTTATGAACCTCTATAACCCATTGGAAGTGAAAAATATGTTTATATTCAGGCCAATATTTGGAGAGAGAGTTACTGAAAACATCAGAGAAAATAGTGAACAACCAACAACGACACAGCAGACAGACATGTTTTGGTACCTACCTTTCCACATATGCAAGTCTATCCTATATATCACCATATTATTTTATTTGTGAAATATCAATTTGTCAAAATAAACCCATCATGTAGAAACTACCTAAGACAGCCAGTTTTGACCTACCGGTTAGGTGAGCTGGCATCATACTGGGAACAGAGCCCAGAACTTGAAGGTGGCCTGAAACCAACAGAGAAGACATAGCAATACAAGGCAAATAGGCTAACACGCTGCTCACCTGTCTCTCAAGTAACTTCCTTTGTTGAATGGTAACTATGGCAACCCACAGAAGAAATCTGGAAAAAGCTGTAGAGGAAATGGATTTTCTGTCCTTGATCAGCATCCAAAGTTTGCCATTCTACTTTGCTCTTCCTTCAGTTTCCATGAAGGAGCTATTCAACACAAAATTTCAGATTGAGGCATTTTAAATGTTTAATAAAAAAATTTTTTATACTATTTCTTTCATATAGATAATTAAATGTAAATACATTCCATTTTAGATGAAAAAAGTTTGGAATCCAAACAGAAAATCAGTAAATCTAAAATTTTCCTTTCTGTCTTAATATGTGAACATGACCTTTTTCTTTGACAATTTCCATTTTAAGAACTGTTTTCTCATAAGGAAAATTTCCCAATTTTCAGTTGTCAAACATTTTTGCCACATCAGATAGGAAGTATTAAATTATTTGAAATTTTAAGTATTAAATTTTAGATATTAATATTTTTAAAAGAAAATATTATGTATAGAAGAAAATATTATGTATGCATGCAGATCCTCCTAGAAACTCTGCTAAGGTACATGGGAAATAAGCAGGTGATCAGTGACAGCCAACACGGCTTCACTAAGGGCAAATTGTGCCTGACAAATTTGGTGGCCTTCTATGATGGTGTTACAGCATTGGTGGATAAGGGAGGAGCAACAGATGTCATCTACCTGGACTTGTGCAAAACATTTGACACTGTCCGATACAACATCCTTGTTTCTAAATTGGAGAGACATGGATTTGACAGATGGACCATTCGGTGGATAAGGAATTGGCTGGATGGTCATATGGTTGCAGTCAACAGCTTGATGTCCAAGTGGCGAACAGTGACAAGTGGTGTTCTTAATGGGTCAGTATTGGGACCAGTGTTGTTTAACATCTTTGTTGGCAACATGGACAGTGGGATTGAATGCACCCTCAGCAAGTTTGCTGACAACACCAAGCTGTGCGGAGCGGTCACCACGCTGGAGGGAAGGAATGCCATCCAGAGGGACCTG
>VFFE01009228.1:1746054-1842962 GCA_008921705.1 Burhinus oedicnemus
ATTTCATATCATCTTTCCTGCCCTGAGATGAGATCCTGCAATCATGAGCTTAATGGACTTAACAAACTTTTGTGTATCAATATTAATCATAGATTAGTGACCTGCATGTATCCATATATATATACCTGTGTGTGTATAGATTTGATAGATAGAAAGTAATAGTGATCTGAGCAAGATGCAAATGGTATGGAATAAGGGGTGGAATGTCCTGGTTTGAGGTAAAACAGGACCAATTTTGTTCAGTAACTTTTCTTTTTAGCTAGGCCTCTTCTAACTGCTGAAATTAACAACATGTTTTGCAGAAAACTGTTCGCTCTCAGAGTGATAAGACCCATGTTTATAGCTGAGGCCAAGGAACGGTATGCAGAGAGGCTCTTGCTTATACCTATTGCTATAACAACCAAGGCCAGCCAAATTTGTTACTTGCCCCATTGGAGGGTCGGAAGCGGAAAAGCGTAGAGGGGTCACACCTGCGGGGAGGAGTGGACAGGACAGGTGACCCAAAACTGACCAACAAGGGTATTCCATCCCATCTGCCTCATGCTCAGTATAAAAGCTGAGGGATCAAAGGGTCAGCTCTCTTTCTTCAATGGCCGGCGTCCTGGGAGGACTCTGTCTCTGCGTCTGCCTTTGATCCCGATCCTGAATCCAGATCCGGAATCCAGTTCCCGTCCGTCACCGAGTCCAGTCTGGGACTTCCCCAGAACCTGCTGGTGACGTGATTGTCATCCTGGGAGCTTGATACGGTTTTGTATATATTTCATTATTTTTCTTTTTATTATTTTATTATCAATATTTCATTAAAGTAGTTTAGATCCTTCTAAACTCTTAAGTCTCTTTTTCTCTCTCTCTCTTGCCTCCCGAGCGGAGCAGGAGAGAGAGAGAGCATCTGTCGTTCCACCGGATTGGGCCAATCTGGCCCAAACCACGACACCCTGGACTTCAGGAGAGCTAACTTGGGCCTCTGCAAAGACCTGCTTGGAGGAATCCCATGGGCTAAGGCTCTAGAAGTAAGTGGGGAACAAGGCAGCTGGTTAATATTTAAGCACCTCTTCCTCCAAGCTCAAGATTGGTGTATCCCTAGGAGCAAGAAATAAGGCAGAGGGGGCAGGAAACCTGCATGGATGAGCAAGGAGCTTCTGGAAAAACTCAGATGCAAGAAGGAAGTTTACACAATGTGGAAAAAGGGACTGGCCGCGTGGGAGGAGTATAGGAACATTGTCAGAGTGTGCAGGGGTGCAACAAGGAAGGCTAGGGCCCACTTGGAATTAAACCTGGAAAGGGAGGTCAAGGACAATAAGAAGGGCTTCTTCAAGTACATCAGTAGCAAAAGGAAGACTAGGGAAAATGTGGGCCCGCTGCTGAATGAGGTAAGTGCGCTGGTAATGGAGGATGCAGAGAAGGTGGGGTTACTGAATGCCTCCTTTGCTTCAGTCTTTACTTCTAAGGCCAGCCCTCAGGAACCCCGGATCCTGGAGGTAAGAGAGAGAGCTTGGAGAAAGGAAGACTCTCCCTCGATCGAGGAAGATGGGGTTAGAGATCATTTAGGCAAACCCAACACCCACAAGCCCATGGGCCCTGATGGGATGCACCCACGAGTGCTGAGGGAGCTGGCAGAAGTTATTGCAAAGCTGCTCTCCATCATCTTTGAAAGGTCATGGAGAACAGGAGGGATGCCTGAGGACTGGAGGAAAGCTAGTGTCACACCAGTCTTCAAAAAGGGCAAGAAAGAGCACCTGGGAAACTACAGGCCAATCAGCCTCACCTCCATCCCTGGAAAGGTGATGGAACTGTAACTGGCTGCCCAGAAAGGTTGTGGAGTCTCCTTCTCTGGAGATATTCAAAACCTGCCTGGACGTGATTCTGCGCAACCTGCTCTAGGTGAACCTGCTTTGGCAGGGGGTTGGACTAGATGATCTCTGAAGGTCCCTACCATTCTGTAATTCTGTAATTCTGTGATTCTGTGATATTCAATAATGGACCTATATCTCAGGTCTTTTCCAGCTGTTTTAGCCATTGTGGACTTTAATGTCTTTCTGCAAATTTGATAGGAATTTGTGAATGAAAGATAAGTGACAAAAAAATGTACAGAAACTGAAAAAACGTTTGTCTTAATCTTTAGAGATATCTTCATAACAGTAAATGAAAACAATTGTCATGATAAATGAAGGCTATTGTCACTGTTACTTTAGTTGCTCAGGTATTTGTTATACTGAAGAGAACAGAACTTGCCCTGTTCCAAATGCAGCAGAAAGCTTAAATAGGGGGGATGCAAAAAGCAGATCTAATGAAGCTATGAAGTTAATCTGAAATTTCTGTTCAGTCATCTGAAACTATTTGACTGAAATACTACAGGTAGAGGGGCAAAATGGTACAGCAGTAATCTAAGCCATCCTGGGCCTTTGTTTTTCCTAGTCACACAGTGAGGTATTGTTTCCAATCAATTATAGATTAATGTCAGAAGAATTCAACAAAACACTTCCACTTGACTTTTCTAAGAGAAAAAATCTTCAAAAATATGTCACCTTGCATAAAATTTCGGTATGTAAGAAACTAAGTTTTCTTTCAGAAGTAAAATATAAATAGAAAGTTCTGCATAGCAGTAAAAATTATCTGCCTCTGAACTTGCAATCCAAAATTTGTTCCACCTCATTTTCTTTGAATATTTCCCTTTGAAGCTTTTAAAAACAGTAAAGCTTTCTTCAGTGTTCTGAATGAAACACTGTTATATCTGCCATGTTTATAAATTTTGGATGTATCTCTATCAACACACTCTGATTGGTTAGAAGCTATTATAAATTTTGCAATTTAGACCTATCTTTACAAGCCTGTTAATTTATGTTGTAATAAATACAGTAAAGAACGTAAGATGCATCACTTTCGCTCTATGAAGATTTTAAAACCCTGCAGATACAATTTAGATGAAAAAATAAATCATTACTCCAACAAATTAAAAATGAAGTATTATTCATGACACTCAAACATGTTATGAAATTTCAAGCTGGTTTCAAAGCAGTACTTAACTAATATTGGGTATCGCATAGTACTTCTCTTAACATCAATGACTTTGGGAGTTAGTGCTAAAAACCATTGTTTTTACTAAATGGAAAATGAAATTAGTTGGTAAATTGGTATTTTTTATTAAGATAATGTGAAAAGAAATGTAATTAATTAAATTTACATTGCTGTACCCCTTTTAGAATTATTATTTAGTATTAGATGTCACAATTGCTACCAACCAAAATTGCTGCAGGAACTTATTATTTCCTTTAACATGTCAGCTGATTTATGATGGACAACTTGCCTTTGCATTTAGAAAATTAATATGACAGGGACAAATCTCTTCTTCCTTCCACTTTGTCTGCTCAACAGAAAGGAAGAATTGAGTCCTTTTTGCTTTCACCAGGATTCATGATCCAGTAAGCACACCTGAGAACAAGCACGTCATGCATGCCTTCACTGACCAGAGCGGTCCAGATATGAAGAGGTCTTTGGCACCATACCTATTCTGTAAATCAAACCTTCTAAAGTCATCTTCTACAAGTCATTGGGTGTATGTCTCAAGTGTCACATACTGCTGCTAAAAAATACAAATATTTCAGAGGGCTGAAATGCTTACTGTAAAATCCATTTTAATTTTAGCTGAAGGTCCTGAAAATAGTTAATCATTCTCTTTTCTACTTTAACAAAACATTTTTTCCTATTTATTATTCAAATAGTTTTCAAGAATTTTGCAGTAGGAATCTCTGGAACAGACAAGAATAAGTAAATACTCTGTATAATTCTTTTATTAGGGTAATTTCATTACAGTAATCAAAAAATAAAGCAATCTAGAATCTTCAGTTCAAAAACTCCTACGTTATAACAAGTACCGTCTTCATATATTCTGCCTTGCTGTCTAGAACAATACATATCTCTGCAGGAATTATGCACTGTTTTGTATCTAAATGTGAGAGTATCACCAAACTTCATACAGCACTTGTATCAATGTCAAAATAATGAAACCATAACAGAATCGATGGCTTGTCCTTCCTAAAGGGCTCTCTTGTTTGTGGTGTTGTTTTCAGGCATATTTATTCTACCTTATCTGGAAGTCTATGGCAAGACTCAGGAAAAGCATTTGTCAGGAGCAATTTATTACCATTAACTAAGTCAAAGCAATAGCAAGCAAAAGTATCTGTGGATTCTTCACAGTTTGTCACTGGCATTTTGATTCCACTACATTTCGCTGCTTGTTGGCTGTTTTTTCTGTGAACATCGGCTTACAATGTGACAGGCAGTTTTTATTGATATGCTTTGGGAACTGAATGGGTAGATCTGTCTTCAGACAAGTATATTTATGGTCTTGTCACACAGGGCTAATGACTCTGATTGGTGGCCGTTACTTTCAAACTCTGCATTTACAAGTATGCAGAGTGTGTAGGCTATCTAATATGATACATACCATCCCCTTGCACTCAAACAGATTAAAAATATTAACAAGGGAAGGCTGTTAAAGCCTTCATGGACAGAATTGCCCACATATAAATTAAAAAGTCTGGAGCATGACCTCAACCTCTATGTGTCTTTTATGTTTATTTTTTCCCTTCACAAAATTGAGTTAAGGTGTCATCTGTCTCCCCATTGCAGAAGGTTCAGGCAAAATTGAGATTTCTATAATGTCGGAGACGTAAGGCTGATGACTCCTTACAGCAGGTCATTTCCCTCCTGTGGTTTGATTGAGGACACAGATCTGGCACATTTCTTCAAGTTTAGAAGTATGCCAGTAGTCAAAACAGATCTCAACCAACAGAAAATTTACAGCTTGTATCCATATGGCTTAATTCCCTTATCTTCCAAAAAATGGTGGCTGGATCCAATTTGCTCACTGTGAAGGATTCCACTGCTAATCCCAGCTACACCAGTGGCCACAGGCCAACATTGTGCTAAGGATCATCTTAACACTTTAATGGGAAACAATCATGGAACGATGCCTGTGTCCTAGTAGTTTCACAAGCTGCTAGTATAAGTCACAGCTGTATTAAAAAATAAATGTCCCGACTTCCAGGTTAAAGAATCATGGGAGGAATACATCCCTGAACTGAAATATCTCCACTCAAAGGATCTGAAGGAAATCCACCCAGGTACTCTGCAGGGAATTAAAATGGAAGATGCAGATTTAAATTGCTTCAGACTAAGGAAGACACATGACTGAATCCTCCTACATCCTTGCCGAGTGCTCTAACAATGAGATAAAGGAGTGAGAGCAAACCATTTACTGTATTTCTAATGTAACCATTCATTACCATGTGTTTTTTTACACAGTTCCGAACATAAATCAACAGATGTACAGATAAATAAATAAATAAATAAATAAATACATAAATAAAGTGAGTAGAACGTTTTGTCCAAATGGAACAGGTTGTTTTGTTTTTTTGGTTTGGTTTTTTGGTTTGTTGTTTTTGGTGGTTTTTTTTTTCCTATGAGGAAAATATGGGGAAAAATAAATTTAGTTTTAGTCAAACCCATTTTTTGGTAATTTTGCTAGTAAAACTTCTGAATCCAAAACATCACTTACATGCAAAATTTGTATATTCCACCATTTATATCACGGGATGTCTGAAAAAAAAAAATAAACAAACCATAGTCTAGGAGTAAACGAGTCATTTCTAGCTGCTGTGACAAATATCAGAAGAAAACTATAGATAAGTATATCATTTAACAAGAGCACGTGTACAAATCAAACCCATTTTTATTGCCTTCACAACAATGCATGTTCCCATTTAAAAGATCTTCACTAATGCTGATAGACAAATTCCAATAAAATTGCAGACAATCACATCCTTAGTATACAAGATTACTGAAATACTTACTCAAAATCTTTTTTAGGCATTAGTCTATAAATATTAGAGGGCAAGAAGACCTTTAGACTCTCCTTTGGTATTTGTCTAAGATCAACAAGTGTCTGGTAAAAAATTGTGTTTTATGGACACACCTGTCTCATACTTATTTGTTGTCCTAATGCTTTGCAAGTGGTTTAGAGAGCACACAAGGAATAGCGGTCATCTCTGTGGCATTGTGGTATCAGGAACAAACACAGAAAATGCCATACTGCCCTCAACGGAGGGGTTGTGACTTGTTTTTACAACCTTCCAAGCATAAGAAAAGCTCTACAACCCAGTTGCAGCAGGCTCTTCTGAGGTCTTGTTTCCAATTGTTGGTGTTTCCACTAGAAACAGTGACCTCGGATTGCTTCACGACGACTGGAGGTGTCAGGCAGCCAGAAAAACGATAACAGATGCCTTCCGCAATCTCTTTTGCTTGAAGTTTAACATCATGATAGGTTTCCCTCACTGAAGCATTATAAATCAGTTCTGCTGGAGTCATTTTGTTACTTCAATTTGTTCAGTGTCAGGGACTCAGGACTCAGCTCAGTGCTTGATATCGCCTCAGGAAAGCCATGTGTGAAAAGTGATTTTTCTCCCTGCATACATAAATGCCATATGTAAGTATGTACATTCACTGCCCCAGCATGTCCTTATAGTGGGGTAGGACATCCAGTGACAGACACTCCGGCTCCATGTTTTCCAGATCTGCCCCACCAACGGTCCACGCTGGCATGGTGTTTATTCCCCTGTATAATTTTCCCTAGAGGTGGCTTCCTTTAGTCCCCAGTACAGAGGAGGAAATAGGGGTGCCAGTTGCACGGACTGTTTTCGCCTTTTATGTTCAATAATGTTGCACACCACAGATAAGAAAGAGATAAATATGATGACAAACAGAAAAGAAAAGAATGAGAAGACTTCAACTTGGTTGCATTGCATCCAATGCAGCATTCATATAGACATAACAGTGTCTGTAGTAAAGACAAAGATTATCTGATGTTGCATAGAAGTTTTTCCCAGGTCTTTGATTCCTGCTGTAGTAGCTATGCAATCCGCTCAAATTCGTCCAGGACATGTCTGCTTTGGGTAAATATCTTGAAACTAATACTAAGTTAGTCCAAGAATCAAAACCAGTATATGTACATCAATGTTACATTGTGCCAAACTAGCTGCCCCTATCAAAAGGCAGAGATAATTAGCTCAGGAGTGGTATCGTGCTGGTGTAATCAGAATGCCTTTGAGGCCTGGGACTTTTATCTCTGCAGGGCTTAGCTGTGTGCAGATAGAAGTACCTGTTCATATGGTGGAAAGTCCAGGCATGTTTTTGAGATAGGACCTCAGTGGTTTTGTGGCAAAACTGGGACAGAAAACTAAAATACTGAGCACTGTTCAGGAATTTAGAAATTTTCCTAATGAAATCCCCCGTGTAGACAACAAATACAATGTGAAGGCAAAATCAGTCTTATGACTGGAAAAATACTGCAATGCCATTAATGTAAGTCAGGTCTATGTTCCTGAATCCTGACTTACTTTTCTACTGCAGTCGGAGTCATCTTTTTCTCTCCTCTCCTCTCCTCTCCTCTCCTCTCCTCTCCTCTCCTCTCCGAAGATATTAGTCAATATCTGTTTTTTTCTAAGCACACAGGCTGATTATTGCTCCCAACACACTGCAATGGACCTGCGTGAATGGAAGCACTTTGTCCTGAGCAGCCCAAGGCCTGCTATAACAAGGCTTTGAATTTATGCCAGTTTGGACAAACATCGCCACAAAAGACCAGCCTCAGTTATGAGAAATATTCACAGGACATGAGACCTGCCACATGTTTAAAAACTTCTCAAAACAGCGTTATTTTAAAGACATTGTAGGCATTAGTTTTTTCCATGTTTCGTGGTTTTTCTTTTGCTATAGGAAGAAAGTCCTCTAAGGTGGGTAGTGCAAGAACTACTTCTGGAAAAACATCCCTGAACAAAAACAAGTCCTAACCAACACTTTTTTTGCACCTTGTTTCTTTTTAACTCACTTTTCCTTTTTTTTTCCTTTTTTTTTCCTTTTTTTTTCCTTTTTTTTTCCTTTTTTTTTCTTTTTTCAAGGTAGAAGAACCTGATAGATTTAGGAGTAAGCTAAGAAGTGACTGTACTTTTAGAGTCTGTTACAACTCAATGTTGTGACGTACCATAAAGAAACAGGTGAGGAAGCAAAACTAAAAAGGAAAAGCAGAAGAAATGGTGGGATAAATTTAAAATGCCAAAATGAAGACAGGCTGGAAAGACAGATGGAAAGGGTGGTTGGCATTTGACAAATCTTCCATCTTGGGCACAGGGATGCCATATTTTACTGTTTTTGTTCACTTATTTGTCAAAAGGGCATTACATACTTCCAAGACATCTATTCCTTCCTAACAGTTTAAATCTGTATTTCATTTAAAATACAACTTATACATTGTATTTGCTTGTGTAATGTGTTTTCTATTCTCATGCTTCCTTTTTCTGTTTGTTTGTGGGGTTTTTGGCTTCTTTCTTCCAGCTGTTAGTTATTTAATGTCCAGTAAAATAATTTCAGTTTGCTATTAATTTCACTGGTGTCCCATTATAAAATTCTGCATAAGTTTTGGCTGTTTGTTCTTTAGAATAGGGAATGCTAGCAGTGTAGCACTGAGGACGACATAACCGGTGACATCAGAACTGAATCTGATTCTGGAGTCTGGTTAAATGATGGTCCTGGCGATTTGCCACTTCTGAATATGTGGTTATTTATCACAAATAGTTAGTGCCTTTTGTGGTTTTAATATCAAGAATTAATACAAGAAAGGGTGAAAAAGGAAAATCATAGCTCTCCATCAGAAGAAAGAACAAAGGACAACTTACACGAGATACAAAATATAGCGTATGTTTTCCAGTATTTAAGAAGAATGAAATCTAAATCTTTATCACTATTAGTAAGGCCATAAATTTCAAATTAGTGATCTGGTTCTTTTTAATGGGCTATTTTCACCTTTGAAAATATTCTTTCTTCTCTGAAATTTTAAATCAACATATCAAGAGATGGACCACTTTAGCCTTTTCCATGTACAAAGTTTATATCCATGTATGAAGTTTGTATTAGTATGCTTTTTAAATAGTTCAGTGTAGAGTAACTTAATTTATACCTTTCAACAGTATTTGCAAATATGAACCTGGTGATACCAGTTTTAAAACGTTTTGGGTTTGATCATTTTAGCAAGTTCAGACACTTACAGATATTGCCTCTGATTTTAAGCACTCCTGATCTCATCATCTATGCATCTTTGCCTTTTTAAAGCTGAGAATGTGTTCTAAAATATTTTACAAGCTTAAACAATATTGTTCCAATTTGATCAAAAATAGGGGAAACAGCCTATTGTGGAATGTGGTTCAATCTAATGTAATTGTTAGTTTTTACACAGGAACATCTGGTAAAATATGTTTTCTAATCTGTTGCTATACATGTGATTTCCTTGTGTATCAGTGCTTTCACTTTAATTTATTTTTTCTTTTAGAACCTGAGAAATGGCGCTATGTTCCACAAAAAATTAGATTAGTCTTATTGCTGCAAGCTAATCAAAACTATGAACTGCTACAGAAGGTAAGTATTTGCTTTTGATCAATTAGTGCTCATTGGAGAGTATCCTTTTATGTGTTTCTACTAAAGCCAGAAAGCCGGGACACAAACCTCTGGTGGATTTCAGGATGCAATAAAGAATATTAATAGCACATAGAAATAGCTGAAGCCTTCAGTGTATGGAGATTGGATCGGAAATCAGGTGACCTAAGCTCCATTATTTACTTCTCTTATTATAGTGAACACATCAGTATTTTGTTTTATTTCATAGCAATAGAGTGATAATGCTTACCTGCCATAATAAAATATTTTTGCATTGTGGATGAGGAGTGCTGTATAAATGTTATGTACAAATAAATATTTACTCCTTGTCTGCAGTGATTCAGTTTGTTAAGCTCTGAAATAATGTTTCTTATTATGCCGAAGAAAGATAGGAATGTATTATGGATCAGACAGATAAGTTTTATTGGAGGGGGAAACATGGTTTCCTCTACTTACTTAAATTGTATTTCTAGATGGGTCTTTCTCTTTTCAAACACTCAGTTGCCTCAGTTAAAGACAAATTAAATCCACGATGGTGGTTTTCTTTCTGCTAGAGTCCTGAAGGCTCCAGAAAAGACCCCTTGAGCTTTAAACTGTAGTTTGTAGGAGCAGTAGATTGAACTACACCCTCCCCTGCTAAATAATACACTTCATGCTCTCTTTTGTACTTCATTACAAAGAGTCTTGATATGAAATCTCACATGGTTGAAAACGTAAGTTAATGGTCTGTGAAGGAAAAAGAAAAAAAGTACAGGGGACGTCATGGTTTCCTTCCATATGCTTTCCTTTTCTTAAGCAATACTATGTTCAACAAAATTCAAAGAAAGTTCACCATAGCCTAGGTCAAATATATTTTTTCATTCACTATAAAGTTTCAAGCTGATGGTCCTTCTTGGATTTCACTGTGACAGGTAGTGACAGCAATTGTCCCCACCCGTCCGTTCTGCGCTTAGACCAGAGGCTGCCATCCCCTCACAGAAGCACCACAAATGGCAGTTTGTCCATTCTTTAGCCATCACAGGTTGCGATCTGACACATTAAATTAAAATGCCATTGATTTCAGTTTGTGTTAACACAGCAGGCTGTGATGTGTGTGACTCGGAGACCTAGGATGACGAAGCTCCTATAAGTCTCAGCTAGCAGAGATCCTATTTGATACATCTTGGAACTCAGTTCTGAAAATGTTAAATTTGACCATTTCTATGCCAGTTTTACTGAGTAGCTTAACTGGAAAAAGCATGAAATCTTTCTCCCATGGAGCACGCTTTCTTTACATTCATTTAATATTCCCCTTGCACAGAAATAAACTTATCTGCACTGTGCACCCAGCAGCGCCTGAGTGGCAGAAGGCGAAGGGCTGACATCAGGCAAAAGAAGTCTATATTGTCGGAAACACCACAGTTCATCAAAACCACAGTATTTCCTGCCAACTCCCTACCAAATTCCTACTTGCTTTCTTAGCATCATCTGTCCTCTTCAGATGTTCTCAAATAAGATATTGAGGTATTTAAACTAACTGCATGTGCACAAGCTCTTTTAAAGAGGAATGGGAAACTCTGCTTACGAACAGGTTCTTGCTTATGCTGGAGACATAGAAAAGCCCTTTCTCCCCTTCCCTCGTGAATATTCTGCTATTCCAGCTGAAGAAACTGTTAATTTCATTCCATCTACTGCTTAGAAAACTACAGTGTTGAAAGGAGCTTGCCTGGATGTACACTGATGAGTTGGCTATTTCCTTGAATTTCTGGAGTATACAAATACAAAATTCATTAGAACCATTTAATGAATCTTCACTTACCTTACATCTGATTGATGACCTGAAAAGCCTGCTCTTTAACATGGTGTATCAAGTGTCAATGCAGAAATACAGGAGGAAGAACAGTGTATTCCACAGTATTTTATTTGTTTATTATATCATTGGAGACATAAGGTTTGACCTTCAGTTGACCTTAAAGTTGACTTGTAGAAAATGGTTCAGTAACATATGATATGGGCAGCAGAGGCTGGGCATCTGAAATTAAGAAAAAACAATGTTCTCTTGAGCTCTTCAGTATGACTTTCTTCTTAAATCCTACCTCACATACTCCTTAGTGTATTTGTAAACTGTCTCCAGTAAGAGGTTAGCTTGTTATTACGAAAAATATATTTATTCATTTAAATAGCATACTCATCTTAGCATATTTATAGGACTTCTTGCTATACACCAAAGTGTAATCATAGCTGTATATGCATAATAAACCAATAAAAATATACAGTTTATCATTTGGCTAAGATAACCATTGCTCAAGGATAATATTCATTGAGTATCTTAAACACCTGTCTTGCCAACAAATCCATTGTTTGTATATTGGTCCCCTGAAGGTCACTTGGTTATAAAACTAAGACCTTGTGCAGTACAGAGGCATTTTACAAGTATTCAATACAAAGCCAAACAACAGGAAACTCACATTTTGATTGTGAATACAGCTTTCATAAAACTTACGTGAGATATGCCCTGTGAATAAAAATGGCAAAAACATCTGAAACAAAAATATTGTCCTAAAGGTCATCTAAATATTGTCCTAAAGGTCTGAAAGCAAATCGAACTTGTTTATTGATTCTCTGTTCAAAATAGCTTCACCACTAGGGCTCCTCAACTGAGGTTGTTGCATTGACATTTTTAAGCTATATGGCTCTGAACACAGCTCCTGAGAAACCTAGAAGACTTCTGCAGTTACAACTGAAGACAAAGATGAGATCTTTTTCTGTTGTAGACCTCTTAGAAATACAAAATTAATTACTACAAACTTTACAGTAGTCAATAGTAAACAGGTAGCTAATATAAAATGTCAGGGCAGAGTTACAAGATACAGATCCTGCCTACTGCCTGCTTTTGGAACTACTGATGCTCTGTTCCTCTCTTCTGTCTTCTTATTAAAAGTCCTTTAAATAGTTGCAGAAGGAAATGACACTCTCACATCCTTGGGATCTACAGCTGCCTCATTTCAAATTCTCTAGCAAAGAAATTCTTAACCATTCTCTTCCAGCTGCTTTTATTCTTCTTTGTTATGCTAATACTCTATGAAAAGATGTCATGGAGGATCAAAGAATTCTGTGCATACAATTTATACTAAAAATAATTTGCATTTAAACTTGAAGTTTAAAGTAACTTTCTATTTTCATTAATATACAAAATTAAGAGAACAGCTATATGACTGCATATGGAAGTGTGGATGAATCCAGTAAAGGACAATACTGAAAAGGACCAGTGAAGTGCTTCTGTTTCAACCATGGCAGAACTCTTTATCTAAAAATAGGCAAAATCATTTATTTTAATGTAACAGGAATCTGAAATATATTTCCTTAAACCAGTAAAGGATCTTTTATGAGAGTATAAATTTACCAGTCCTAGGCCAGGATGGGGGGAATAAATCTCTTATCCTGGAGAAAAACATGGTAGTGGAAGCTAATAGGATAAATGAAAATAAGTCCTAAAGATGGCTAAATATTGCTGTATGTTACTTGCACGCTGCATTCCAGAGGTATATCATGTCAGGCAATGTAGTGGGTCCAATTCAAAAACAAGTAGGAGTTAAAGCTCTCTATTTCTTTACCCATAGAAGCCCGAAGTTTCCTTTCTATGTTTTAAAACATTATATGGAAGGATCTAGCCACACCAGAAATAAAGAAATCATTATAGATTATTGTGATTATAGATTATTGCTACTGAATAACATGGGGAGAGTTTGATCATTGAAAGCGAGTATCATATGCCATTATTGCATGGAACATATTAATCACATTGTTTCTTTCTTTTTTTCTTGAAAACTAGTGGCGATCTTTAAGAGCTTTCAAACAGAAGGAGAAACGATGATGAGGAAGGTGACTTGGTGAGGCGTAATCTGAATAACACTGGTCAGAATATTTGTCTTCTGAATGTTGAAGGAGGAGGAAAGAAGATGGAGGTGGACAATAACTGCTAACACATATTGAAATGAAATAATTGTGGCAATAAAATATCTTGACTGTTGAAAAAATCAGTGCTGAGGGTCAGCTTCAGTATTTCTGCTATGAGGGAATGAGCAATGCCAACAAAGGGAGTTTGCACTGAAGCTCATCTAATCTTTGCAAAAGCTCTGAAGTTGCCACCATTCAAGTGCCACAGCTACTTGAACATTGCTATAAGAGCCAGATTTCACTGTCTGAAAGTTGTTAAAAGCAGATCCCTCTAGAACTCTGTCACTGTAACAGTCATATTAAGGCTCGGTCCTTCCATAAATATCATATTAAACCCGCAATGTTAAGTCATAAGTTTAATTTGATACCACAAAGATGCAATAAAAAATGCCAGCTCTGAAATCTTGCCCATGAAACAGATATTCCATATGGTTTACGAGAATAGGGTCAGTAACAAAACTATAATAAACACCTGATGGTTACATTATTTTTACATAATAAACATGGGACTATCAAAATCACCTGAAGCCAGGGGACCACCTAGCTTCAGATTTAGAAAGAATTTTGACATAAAAATAATGTTACACTGTGTAAGTTAATAAAAAAGTAATGTATGTACAATTTAATCAGAGTGATACCCTGGGGAGTAACAGTCTATTATCTGCATCTCTGTAAATATCGGAAGACTGTAGTTTAAACTAAACTGTAGTTCAGATCAGTGATAACCCTTTATGAGAGTGAAATTAATCAAACAACTGCTATACACATTTATTTGAAAGCATCATCCATATCCACATAAAGTTCTGTGTCTACAAAATCTTGCAGGTATATATTAAAAAATCACAGATCTTAAAGGATCGTTAATAAAGAAATTTGGACTACAGTGTTCTTAACTACTTTCCAACTATGATCACAGCACAAAATGAAACGTGTTTTCTCTAATTGTCTTTTCCAAATATTCTAAGGTCATAACACATCAATCCGCAGTACACTGTTGAGACCCTAGAAAATTCAGCCTTAGATGGGAGGGACTCTACATCTGAAGTGTTTATTTAAGATCTTCAATATTTATTAGGGGAAGGGAAACTCTCCAGAAAAAAGTAGTCAATTTTGTACCAAACTTCATATTCCTAGGAAGTTTTTTATTATATCTAAACAGTGGCTGTAAGACAAACTAAATATGATTTTTATGGGATTCACATGTATGTTTAAAGGATCAAAGTACGTTCCTTACTTTGTGTGGTTTGTGGGGAGAAATGAACAGAAAAGAGAAAGAAGATGAATGTTGTTACAGATATAAAGAATTTAACAAAAACTTACTTTGTTATTAAGATAATTGAGGGATTGTTAGGGGAATAAAGAAATACACGTCCCATGATTTACACAAATGTGATGTGATATGCAGATGTGAATCTGCCCATGTTTTAAGATTTCGAACTTAAATTTGAGGATTGCATATATAAAGTAAGACATACACATCCCAAAGTTTTTGTATACTCAAAAGGAAAGGATGTTCACATTTCTATATCTCCCATGTTGTTAGGAATCAAAATAAAACTTCACTTCATTTTTGGAAAAAAGAGTCACTATATATATTGATCCATAGAACTTGCAGTGCAACCAAAGAGCTATCAACAATGACCAGTAATCAGTGGTCGTGTTAAAAACTGTTTTCTTGCAAGATGTGCAGTCCAAATAGATCTAACAAGATTTGTCTAGCACTCCTTTTGGGGACTTGTCCGAGCCAAATCTACAAATCATTTAAGTGTCTCCCTCTACTAGTTATATTCTGCTAAATTATCTGTTAAATATGACATGAAATTAGCATTTGGGGAGAACCTGTGGCTGGTGAAGATTTGCTAGACTTCATTGAGTGCTCCCTGGCCAAGACTCAGTTTGATTCAGTGACAAAAAAAAAGAATAAACTCACTGTCTGTCTTCCATTATTGAAAATTATGAAATTCACATATTTTGTGTCTATTCTGCAATCTTAGTTTTTTCACAGGGTTTAATTACTCTAATTCTTCTATTCATTTTAACTTTGTTACTACCAGATGCTATCTGTCTCTAGATCATCTAAAAAAACTGTGAATTCCAAATGTATAGGGAATTTGATAATCATTATTTTCACAGTTGTGACTTGAATGAATTAAAGCAGATTGGTTGCTATTTTTACACTAATTTTTACATGTCTTTCATCTTGTTAATTTGTGTCTATATAACTGCTGGCACTAGTTTTGGTTAGTAAGTAACATTTTTTTCCCTTTCCAATCTTTCTACTTGATGTAGAGCAATAATTTAACATCTCTATGACTCTGAGTGTAGAAAGAGAATTGATTACAAACACTTTGGATTTGTATTTCAAGTTGTGTCCCTATACTTGGATTTTTCTCCCATTTCACCAGATTACTATTCAAGCAAGAGTTCATCTTGTGAGTCCCAGGACATGTGACTCTCATAATGGTCCGGACGTACTCTGATACGTGGGTTCTGCTGGATCCTGCAACAGCAGTTCAAGAGATTGTAGATGGCATTAACCTGCTCCGCACCTCTCCCCAAAGTTATTACATGGTGGTATCAGCAGAAAGGAATGACATTTGTCCTTTAGGCACTCATTTCAAATCAATCTACCAATGATTTTTGATCATTTACTGAACTGAGGGAAGACAGAGAAGACATATTGACATTTTCTTGTGCTGACTGTAGAGGGAGGAGGACACAGCAGGATGAGAGGGTCAGTCCCTTCTAGAGGAACAGAGCAACCAGATAAGAATAGCTACAACCTAGAGGTCTTCTGTCAAAGTACTTATTTACCAGATATTCAGTAATGTCCAGTAGCCATCTTCTTTCTTCATCACTGTTTTATCTTATTGAGAACTTCTATGCTCTCTGTGAGTTCTCTGCTGCCTGCCTTTGCCACCTTTTTCTCTTCTGCCCTTTAATTCCTCAGGTCTGAGACCCATGGATACAGAAAAACATAACAGTAAAAACATGTCAGATATATATGATACATAGTATTATATGATCTTGAGTTTCTCCAGCACAGGAATGGGGTAGAAAGCACATGTTGCTGTGTAAATCTTTGTGTTTAGAGTTCTATTGCTCATTGTTATGGCATAGCAAAATATTGAGATAATCCACTTTGAGATAGGAAAATCATTGCCACATGACTTATCCATAACATATTTGCTAGTAACATTTGTTAACTCATGGGCACTGACCATGAGCTGCAGCTGAAACTAAGAAATAAAAATGTATAAATTAGCCATCTTTAAGAAGGAAAGTCAACTTTTCAGGTATTCTCTTCATTAAACCAAAGGGACTGCATTACACCTGACAATAAACCATCCTTTAAAGAACTAATGTTGGGTTGCACAGAACCAACACAGCCCCCTGCAACAACAACACCTGCTGATAGATCTTTTGCCCATTTAAAAAATAATAAATGGAAAGAAAAAATTAATCTTAATCACAGCAGCACTGCATATATGTTCACAGTAACTCTCACAACATAGCGAGGCACATTTCAAAAAAGGATCAGACATTTATAAATTAGACTATCATGCACAGTTCCACTGACTAGGATAACAATTACAGGGACAAGTAATGCTCATGCTTTGTAGCATTAGTTGAGCAATAGACAGAATCAAAAAGCAATTTCCTTCCATGGTTAAATTTTGTGTGCATGCCAAGGCCTTTGTGCTTTCCTCTGAAGCGTGCAACCATTGCCTCAGGCAGGATGCTGGACTAGATGGACCATTGGTTCCGTTCTGTTATGGCAATTCTATTGTTCTTAGCTCCTGTGCCAATGAAATATCGAAACACACCATCTAAATTGCATTTGATATATATACTGTGTCACACTTCAAACCAGTGAAGCAACACGGACGGTGTGATTCATGTGGAGAATGTGCTTGAGTTACTTTAGACATGAGAAAAGCAATATCAGGTCTACAACCTAGTGCACACAGCAGGATTTGGCAATCTGTGATGTGTTTTGTCCATATGGAAGTAAAAAAGTGTTCAAGTGCTATCAATAAAAACAACACAATGTGTCTGTTTCTGAGCAGCACGCATCACCAAGCTGCAGTTCCTGGGCGCAAGAGTAAACACAGAAGCTGATACTCCCAGTAGAAAAAATATTCGCAGACTTCTTTGTTGCTATTTATTGATTAAAAAAAATGCTCAAGCTTCTCAGGAGCAAAATTTACTTGCTATTACATTAAATGTTCTCTTCTCAAATGGCTTTGTAAAGATGCCAAAGAAAAAAAGAAGAAAAGAAAATAATCTTAGGAAATTCTTACTCATTGTAATAAATAAAGTTCTCCTCATTATCATTATAACTTGTGAAACATATATTTTTTAATTTTTGGAATATGTAGAACATACTAGAAAGTCTTACATTAAAAAAATAGCTTAGAAGACTGCATAGGCTTAAAGAGGTGAAGTAGAGCATAGAACAGGTCTGACGTATTTGTAGTTATTGATGTATAAAACATTGATAGAATTATCCTTTGACCTGTGTGTACAGAAATTTAGACCTGGTTGTAATAGTGGACCCTTTGAAGATTACAGTGCACAAATCTATTTGCTTAGCTGCTACATGGCATCAAAATTACAGAGGCGGCCTTCCTTACTCCTATCTCAAAAGATACAGGGTGTTTGCCTCTCATGAATCACAGAATCACAGAATGGTAGGGGTTGGAAGGGACCTTTGGAGATCATCTAGTCCAACCCCCCTGCCAAAGCAGGCTCACCTAAAGCAGATTGCACAGGATCGCGTCCAGGCAGGTTTTGAATATCTCCAGAGATGGAGACTCCACAACCTCTCTGGGCAGCCTGTTCCAGTGCTCTGTCACCTTCAAAGTAAAGAAGTTTTTTCCTCACATTGAGATGGAATTTCCTGTGTTCCAGTTTGTGCCCGTTGCTCCTTGTCCTGTCACTGGGTACCACTGAAAAGAGTCTGGCCCGATCCCCTTGACACCTGCCCTTTAGATATTGATAAGCATTGATGAGATCCCCTCTCAGTCTTCTCTTCTCCAGGCTAAACAGACCCAGATCTCTCAGCCTTTTCTCATAAGAGAGGTTCTCCAATCCCTTGGTCATCTTTGTAGCCCTCTGTTGGACTCTTTCAAGTAATTCCTTGTCTTTCTGAACTGGGGAGCCCAGAACTGGATGCAGCCTCACTAGGGCAGAGTAGAGGGGGAGAATGAGCTCTCTCGACCTGCTGGCCATGTTCTTTTTAATGCACCCCAGGATGCCATTGGCCTTCTTGGCCACAAGGGCACATTACTGGCTCATGGCCATCCTGTTGTCCACCCGGACTCCCACGTCTCTCTCTGCAGAGCTGCTTTCCAGCAGGTCAACCCCTAACCTGTACTGGTCTATGGGGTTATTCCTGCCTTGGTGCAGGACCCTACACTCCCCTCTAACTTCATTAGGTTCCTCTGTGCCCAACACTACCCTGTCCAGATCTCAATGAATGGTGGCTAAACCTCCTGCTGTGTCAGCCACTCCTGCCAGTTTTGTGTTATCAACGAACTTGCTGAGGGTACACTCTGTCCCCTCGTCCTGGTCGTTGAATAAGACTGGACCCAGTATTGACCCCTGGGAAACTCCGCTAGCTACGGGCCTCCAGCTGGATTCTGCACTGCTGATCACAACCCTCTGAGCTCTGCCATTCAGCCAGTTCTCAATCCACCTCACTGTCCACTCAACTAACCCACACTTCCTAAGCTTACTTATGAGGATGTTATGGGAGCCTGTGTCAAAAACCTTGCTGAAGTCAAGGTAGACAATGTCCAATGCTCTCCCCTCATCTACCCAGCCAGACATTCCATCATAGAAGGTTATCAGATTGGTCAAACATGATTTCCCTTTGGTGAATCCATACTGACTACTCCCGATAACTTTCTTTTCCTCTGCATGCTTAGAGATGACATCCAGGATGAGCTGTTCCATCACCTTTCCAGGGATGAAGGTGAGGCTGATTGGCCTGTAGTTTCCCAGGTGCTCTTTCTTGCCCTTTTTGAAGACTGGTGTGACACTAGCTTTCCTCCAGTCCTCAGGCATCCCTCCTGTTCTCCATGACCTTTCAAAGATGATGGAGAGCAGCTTTGCAATAACATCTGCCAGCTCCCTCAGCACTCATGGGTGCATCCCATCAGGGCCCATGGGCTTGTGGGTGTTGGGTTTGCCTAAATGATCTCTAACCCCATCTTCCTCGATCAAGGGAGAGTCTTCCTTTCTCCAAGCTCTCTCTCTTACCTCCAGGATCTGGGGTTCCTGAGGGCTGGCCTTAGAAGTAAAGACTGAAGCAAAGGAGGCATTCAGTAACCCCACCTTCTCTGCATCCTCCATTACCAGCGCACTTACCTCATTCAGCAGCGGGCCCACATTTTCCCTAGTCTTCCTTTTGCTACTCGTGTACTTGAAGAAGCCCTTCTTATTGTCCTTGACCTCCCTTTCCAGGTTTAATTCCAAGTGGGCCCTAGCCTTCCTTGTTGCACCCCTGCACACTCTGACAATGTTCCCATACTCCTCCCACGCGGCCAGTCCCTTTTTCCACATTGTGTAAACTTCCTTCTTGCATCTGAGTTTTTCCAGAAGCTCCTTGCTCATCCATGCAGGTTTCCTGCCCCCTTTGCCTTATTTCTTGCTCCTAGGGATGCACCAAAGCTCTTGTTGAAGTTAGAAAAGGATGAATCATTTTATAAAATACATAATTGGTTTTAATTTTATTTTAAACTGTGTGTTTACAGGTTTCAAAAGCTTTTATTCACATAGGCCAGTTTTCATTCAGGTTTCATTTCAGGTGGTTATCAAAAACAACAGCTACATGACAAACCTTGCACCTTGAACAAGGAGAAAGGTTTTTTTAACCGGTTTGGAGAATAGCAGAGGTAAATTTTGTCATAAGAAAAAATACCATTAAAATATTCCTGGAGAGAAAATCACTTGAAAGCAGATATGAGGGTAACCAGTTTCCAATAGAAGATCTAATTTTTGGGAGCAATTTCTTTCTTTCCATTCAAAACAGCACATCTGCTTAAGAGAGTATAATTCAATTTTAAATTGTTACTGACCATGTCCCTATAAGACTTCAGACACCAGGCTGCAGCGACCATGAAATGGTGGAGTTCAAGTTCAAGATCTTTAGGGCAGTGAGGAGGGCGCACAGCAAGCTCACTACCCTGGACTTCAGGAGAGCAGACTTTGGCCTCTTCAGGGAACCTGGTTGGCAGAGTACCGTGGGATAGAGCTCTGGAGGGAAGAGGGGCCCAAGAAAGCTGGTTAATAGTCAAGGATCACCTCCTCCAAACTCGGGAGCAATGCATCCCAACCAAGAGGAGGTCAGACAAAAATGTCAGGAGGCCTGCATGGATGAACAAGGAGCTCCTGCACAAACTCAAACAGAAAAAGGAAGCCTACAGAGGGTAGAAGGAAGGACAGGTAACCTGGGAGGAACAGAGAAATTGTCCAAGCAGCCAGAGATCAGGTCAGGAAAGCTAAAGCCTTGATAGAGTTAAATCTGGCCAGGGACATCAAGGGTAACAAGAAAAGCTTCTGTAGGTACGTCAATGATAAAAGGAAGACTAGAGAAAAAGTGGGCCCTCTCCAGAAGGAAACAGGAGACCTGGTCACCCAGGATATGGAGAAGGCTGAGGTACTCAAGGACTTTTTTGCCTCGGTCTTCACTGGCAAGTGCTCCAGCCACACCGCCCAAGTCACAGAAGGCAAAGGCAGGGACTGGGAGAATGAGGAACCGCGTGCTGTGGTCAGGTTCGAGACCATCTAAGGAACCCAAAGGTACACAAGTCCATGGGACATGATGAGGTCCTGAGGGAACTGATGAATGAAGTTGCCAAGCCACTATCCATCGTATTTGAGAAGTCATGGCAATCCGGTGAAGTTCCAACTGACTGGAAAAGGGGAATCATAACCCCCATTTTTAAAAAGGGAAAGAAGGAAGACCTGGGGAACTACAGGCCAGTCAGTCTCCCCTCTGTGCCCGGCAAGATCATGGAGCAGATCCTCCTGGAAACTCTGCTAAGGCACATGAGAAATAAGGAGGTGATCGGTAACAGGCAACCTGGCTTCACTAAAGGCAAGTCACGTCTGACAAACGTGGCGGCCTTCTACAACAAGGTTACAGCATTGGTGGATAAGGGAAGAGCAACAGCTGTCTTCTAGCTGGACCTGTGCAAAACATTTGACACTGTCCCATACAACGTCCCTGTCTCTAAATTGGAGAGACATGGATTTGACAGATGGAACACTCGGTGGTTAAGAAGCTGGCTGGCTGGCTGCACTCAAAGAGTTGTGGTCAATGGCTCGATGTCCAACCAAGTGGCAACCCATGACAAATGGCATTCCTCAGGGGTCAGTATTGGGACCAATGCTGTTTAACAGCTTAGTTGGTGACATGGATGTTGGGATTGAGTGCACCTTCAGCAAGCTTGCCGATGACAACAAGATGTGTGGAGCCATCACCACGCTGGAGGGAAAGAATACCATCCAGAGGGACCTGGAAAAGCTTGAGAAGTGGGCCTGCGCAAACCTCATGAAGTTCAACAAGGCCAAGTACAAGGCCTGGCACGTGGGTTGGACCATGCACATGGGTATTCTCATACACAAATACAGGCTGGGTGGAGAATGGCTTGAAAGCAGCCCTGAGGAGAAGGACTTGGGGGTGTTGGTAGACAAGAAGCTCAACATGAGCCAGCAATGTGCGCTCACAGCCCAGAAGGCCAACTGCATCCTGGGTTGCATCAAAAGAAGCGTGGCCAGCAGGTCAAGGGAGGTGATTCTCCCCCTCTGCTCTGCTCTCATGAGACCCCACCTGGAGTACTGCATCCAGCTCTGGAGCCCCCAACATAAGGAGGACATGGACCTGTTAGAGCAAGTCCAGAAAAATCACAAAAATCATCAGAGGGCTGGAGCACCTCTCTTTTGAAGACAGACTGAGAGAGTTGGGGCTGTTCAGCCTGGAGAAGAGAAGGCTCCAGGGAGACCTTATAGCAGCCTTCCAGTACCTAAAGGGGGCCTACAGAAAAGATGGGGAGGGACTCTTTAACAGAGAGTGCAGGGATAGGATGAGGGGTAACGGTTTTAAATTGAAAGAGTGTCGATTTAGATTAGATATCAGGAAGAAATTCTTTACTGTAAGGGTGGTGAGACACTGGAACAGGTTGCTCAGATAAGTTGTGGATGCCCCATCCCTGGAAATGTTCAAGGCCAGACTGGATGGGTCTTTGAGCAACTTGGTCTAGTGGTAGGTGTTTCTGCCCATGGCAGGGGGGTGGAACTAGATGATTTTTAAGGTCGCTTCCAATTTTAACCATTCTATGATTCTATATATAAGAGGTTTTTTCAATATTTTTTTGTGCAGTGAACTTCTACTGAGTGATTAGTAGGTGAATGTCTTTGTTAGCCCTTTCTTATAGTCCAGCTCTTAATTTTTCAGCAACTTGAACAGTTACTTTTGCGACTGTAGTCTCAACTACAGGAAAACCACCGTTTCCAATTGAAAGTGATCTAACATTCAACTGAAAATTCCTCAGATTCATAAGAGATGCTGTTAAGTAGGAAAGATAGAAAAATATCTCAGATTTAAGAATGGCTGTGCTTAATTTTTCAGTGTGCTTTTTACCAGGGTGCAACCTGCCAATCCAAAACTGTCCCACATGTAAACTAAAACAGTAGCTGAAGCTGTGGAAATGGATGCCTAATGAATCATTTACATTTAAGACATCAGTCTGAAGTCTAAGGAGAATGTATGATTTCAGACTTACTATAGTTATTCCTGATTCTCTTCCTTTTGTATAAAATTTCCATCAACTGCTCAGCAGTTCCCAGAGGAACAGAATATATCCATTTGCTCTTTCTTTACTGATCCCCTGCTCACTTACATGGCTATTTTTACGTGTTTCATTTTCATACAGAATTTGTTTATTAAAATGTATTCCTAAAAAAAAAAAAAATCTGCTGCCTACTCTGGCTATGTGTACTCATGCCCCTAAACAATTCAACATCAGAATATGACATCATGAACATCAGTCATAAATTTTTTATTCACAAAAATGCTACAAAGCCAGCAAAAACTACTCTCATCTAACAGATAGAGAACAGGAAAAAATGCAGATACATTTGCCTGCAGATACATAGCAGCTGAGTTCTGCACTGAATCTAGGTTTTCCTCTCAACAGCACATCCTTCTTATCTATCTGAATCATCACAGACAGCTCAGACTTTGAACTGTGAGTGAACAATAATCAGGTCTTTCAAGTAGATGCCTTCCTGTTCGCTGCAAAGAGATTTTGCTGATGCTTAAAAATTCTCCTAAAAGTGGGATGACCCTAAAATGACATGTTAATTACTAATTTCAAGTGAAAATTCAGGATGGCAGTTGTTCACTAGGCATCTCTGGAGTCAAAAATAGGTCACCACAATACTTTGGCTGTTCATCTTTGATCAATGTATATTCAGTCTCTTTGCCTATTCCCATCTTCTGAGGTTCAGTAAAACAGCTTCAGAGGTAGCAAGGAAAGATTCTTGTAAGCAAGAGTCCAAAACAAACACAGATTTGTGAGAAAAATCTCATTATTACAGTCTCTTCTCTTTAATAATCTGAAAAAAAACATGCAACACTTGTCAAGGAACAAAATAACTACAACCTTACCCATTTCATGTTGGTGACAAGTGTTTGATAGCTTCAGCCACTGGAAATAGAAAGAAGCTGTGTCAAGGTATCTCATCTTGGGGGGTTATTAGTCTCTGATTTGAGATATACTGCAAGGAAAAAATAAAACGAGAAAAAAATAGTAAGCACTGACATTAGAACCATTTATCACCTACTGCTGTGTAAGGAATAAAAGGATCCTCTTTGAAGATAGTCCATTATCTGCTTCTTGCTGGCTTCTTGCTGTCATATTTTCTTGCAGAAATAATAAATTTAGGAAGATCACATTTTGAGAATAAGTACTGTTATATATCTAAGTATATACATTGTTCTTTTATTTACAGTCACTTTTACCCATTTTCTAGAAGAAAATAGGATTTTTACATTTGTTATTTGCGGTTTCCTCGTATCCATTATTTTTTCCTCTCAGGTACAGAAATTGGAGGTAGTAGTGCTGGAAGGCTGGAATAATATAAAAGAAAATGCATGCAATATATTTCTTGCTTACTAGACAAATTCCAGGGGAAACAATATCAATTTCTGTTCTGTAATGATACAAAAGGATTTCCAATAGGAAATATATATATACGCATATTTTAGATATATATATTTCCTACATATGTGTGTGTGTATATGGATGTATATCTACATACATGGATATACATATCTGTGCATATATGCATACACATGTATACGTATTGTCGTGGTTTAACCCAAGCTGCAACTAAACACCACACAGCTGCTTGCTGCTGTCCAAAACCAGGACACATATGTATAGACATATGTATAGACATACACGCATATATATGCGTATGCATGTGTACATGTATGTATACATACATGTATGTGTATATATGCATGCATCTATGTATAAATGTATTTACATGCATATATCTATACGTGTACATGTATATGTGCCTATAATGTGTGTATAAGCATGTAGATGCATATACGCTTATACACATACATATACACGTATATGTAGATACATGTTTATACACACAAATGTATACATATGTGTATGTAGATGTATATACACACATATATATACACAAAGTGACATCATTTTGGATTTTTACCTAGCAAGTCTCTTCCTACAGATGGATCATTGCACCCACCTTGACCCCTGCAGATGCCACCAGTTCAATGGTATGTAGCCGTGCAACACTATGGTGAAATGTTACTGATGTAGGTCCACCTCCTTTAAAACTGTTTTGCCAACTTTTTGTTCAATTACGCCTGTTTCAATATTAAAATCATAATATATTTATCAGTATTTTATAATCAGATGTTATATCCTAACTACTTATTAGTACTTTTCCAAAAAGAATTTTACAGATGTTATGATTTAGGCAAAGTAGCAATAACAAGGTTGTCAATGTGGTGAGTCCTTTATGTTCAGGAGTGTTTCTTCATCTGCATTTGTACATCCCTTCTCACAGTTCTTACTGACTTTCCAGATGCCATCCACTACTGCTTGGGTATCAATATTAATCCTTTACTAACTAAGAACAAGTTACAGAGACTTCCATATTTTTGAATAAAAAACAACTAAAACTTAGAGTAACTTACACACACGTAACTCATTTTGTTTAAGCAACAAAACATAGATCAAGTGAGCATTTGCCCAATATAATGCCCTACAGAAGGATTAGTCTATTTTTCCTTTAAAACATGGTATGAAAACAATATGTTAATCTACTTGAAAAGTAGGATTTGCTTTAGCTAGTTATCTTTTTTTTAAGATATGAAATCAAATCTATATTTGTGTTTATAATTGTTATTCCTAACAGTATCTTCAGCAACAACCTTTTTTCCTAGGACAGAAAATTTAAAAGAACAGAGAAGGTTAGGGGCTGAAGTCCCATTCAATTTTCCAATACAATTCATTGGGTTTAAGTGCTAAACTACAGCCCTCTTCTAGCTGCCTTTTAAATTCTCTCCCATACCTTTTTTTTTTTTTTCAGGTTGTAGATAATTTCTTCTGTGTTCGTGCAGTTAATGCATGACAGTGTCACGTTCTGACTACCTGTATTTCTCTCACAAGCAAATATGCTGCCTGCATTGCCATTAGCAAACTCCAGCATCATAATTCACCCCAGTGTATGACTGAGATGGTGGTCTTGGCAGTGGAGGTTGACTTTTACAAGGATTCAGGTGTTATAACTTCTGTATTAGTGAGGTTCTTGGCAAGAGACCTGGCTTCTCTCTAAAACAGAGCTTTTGTTTTTTGTTGAAATAGTTTTTAAAGCTCAGAATGAGGTAGTTCTAGGATGTTTTAGAAGTGTCTCTGGACAGAATAAAAAACTCTGCTCTTTGTGGTTACGACCTTGCATAGATGACGTCTAATCCTGCCTGCCTGGGTCCAGATGAGAGCAGCCATCTCCTTCCCTAGTGCCTTGATATAATCTTCATAATTCACTGATGTATTTAAAAATTTAAATTAATTTTCTTCATTTCCATGTGGATTTCTATGCAATGTAGAGAAAAGAGTTGTTTTGCTGAAACTTAGTATGCTTTCTAAATTTATTTTCTAAATTTGAAAGTGGCACGTTGGGGAAACATAACCAAATTGCTCTGTAGGAGTTTTAAGAAGCAGCCTCTGCGGCTCTGCTGAGAGTTTTGTGCATGAACTGGGGAGCAAGAGGAAAAAGATCACAGACCTGAGGAGAAGAGGAGGCTGAGGCTGATCTCAGGAGGTTTCTCAGCAGCCATGGCTCTGTGGCTGTCCACATGGTCCCAGGGAGGGGCTGGGTCATTGTGCCACACTGAGCTATCACAGCTGTAGCTTTCCACGTTGCTTGAGAGTTGTAAATTTTGTTGTCAGTAAAGATCACTTGTAAATTTATCACTCCAGAAAAGCTAGGATTTGTTTTCTTTTACTAAAAGTCCAACATCGTTTTCTTTTCCTTTATTAGGAATAGTATTGAATTGTATCACCCATTCCCATCCATTAGAAATTTGTGGTACTTATAGCACAAAACCAAGACTTTTTGAAACGAGTAATGTTTTGCTGATTTTTGTTTTAGCCAATAATTTTTTTTTTATGTAGAGTAAATTATTTCTTTACTCTGGCTGAGTGCCTTTAGAAGCAGACATGAAACTCCCAATTTCCTCATCTTTACTAAACCACAACTGTATTTGAACAGTATTAGATCCCGATAGTGTGACAAAAAAATCTACAAAATTAGAAAAAAATCTCAAGTTTTCTCTGTTGTATATATTGTATCTATAGCCCATTTAAACCAGTAGTAAATTAAGAATAAGAATTTCCCCAGTAAGACTGAGGTTACCTATTACATGCTTTACATCCAATGATTATTTTCCTATACAGTAAAGGAAACTAAGTGTTTCTGCCCAAAACCATCTGTATTTTCTGTTTGATAACCATTTTCTCAGCTTTAATGCTTGAAGCAGTAAGTAGGTTGTGCAGTATTTTACAGGTTAGTGGAACTAGTCTAATCTGTGAGTAACGTGTAAGACAGAACCTTTATTTGGCGCTGTGTGTTTACTATAAATGTTTGCCAGCTAAGAGTTTCTCCGTTTATGTTATTGTGAATCATGACATTTGCTTGGTTTTGCTGTGAAAGCACTTAGGTGACACATCTCATTTTCTTTTCTGTCATTACCTCATTTTACATTAGAATAGTAGATTAATTGCCCCTTTAATGACAGGTGTTTGCCTAGACAAAGCTAAGATCAAGGTTAGCAGTGTGCCAGGTAATTTAGGTACTCAGCAAACCATGAATTTCACACTGACAATACTATAGACATTCATCCCAGGTATTTTCCCTTTTCTTTCACGCAGTCAAATAAACCATTATCTGGGTTTCTTTACGACAACAGATGCCCCAAAACATGGGTTTTGTTGCCTTTATTTAATGTGCTGAAGCACACGTTGGACTTTGACTTTCTCTTCTTTTTTCTTTTTTCTTTTTTTCCAGGGACTATCCCTGCCCTTATTTTGCATTATTTTCATCAGTGTAATTCAACTCAGCATGATGTAGGGTGTTGTAAACACCACAGGGACCTGTGTGACTGGAGTGCCTTTGGCAAGAAGGAACTTTAGATCTAAGGCCAGGAAAGGGGATAAGGAAGCTTAGGCACCAATGCTTGGGTTACTCTGTGACAGTACACAGGGCAGGAACATACGCTAACGTGTTCAGTGTTGTATCACTGCAGCAATTTTGCCCTTGTCAGTTCCAAATTATTTTCATTAGAGTGAGCAGAGTACAACAGAACTCGGTACTGGATGGGTAATTCAAGAGCCAAAATTGAGGGATGCCAGTGCTTGGTTTCAGGGTCAGATGGCTGACTGAGAAATGAATAGGAATTTCTTTGTGTATCTCCAACAAATAGTCGTCATGGAATCAGGCTGTAAAGAAAACAAACATTACTAGATACAACTGCAGAATAACATCCTCAGAAGTCTTTCTCCCTCGTATACCTGCACTCTGTTCTTCATTAGCAGTGCAGTTGGGCCTGCTATGCGCCTACTTTATGAAACAATTGTGATCGCGCTCAGCACGTCAATGCGAGTGATAACGCTGCCATTGTTTTCAGCAGAAACAGGAGGTATTTAATTTAGATGCCCATGTCAGGTCCCAAGCACAGCAGCTGGCGTCCAGCTCTTATTTTCTAATTCTCATTTATGTTCAAAATGTGGAGCAGACAGCTCCTTCCTGAGGGTCTCCCTTCCCTCTCTCAGAAGAAGGGTAGAAAGGAGTCAGGAACACTAAATCACCTTTCAGCTTTTGGGAAAGATGATGTTTCGGCTTCTCAGCCAAAACACACATAATAACTAAACTTGGAGGCAATTCAGCTACGTGTTCCTTGACCAGATCTGCGTAGGACACAGGATGTATATCCAGAGCATGTGCAGCTTAAAGAAGCGGCAGTGGTACATTTTTCTACAGAGGGGAAGATGCTCTAAAGTAATCAACTTCAATTGCAGCATAATTTGCTGGGTAAATAAAATTCTCTGTCTCTGTAAATAAGTGAATCTGGGTTATGAACCCTGCTGGAGAACTTTACATTTTGTTTCAGCTGTTTTCCAAAACCTCTGAATGTAAGTTTATATCATATGTAGGTTATACATATATCATAATATGTGCTCCTGGAGCATAGAAGATCATGATCACATGAAACTTTACAAATACTAATAATATGAGCTGAATGAAAACATTAAGTTTAGAGAACAGCTCTTATAATGCTTAAGGCTGCAGAGGTGAGCATGCAGGATGTGGAAGGATAGGATAGGATAGGATAGGATAGGATAGGATAGGATAGGATAGGATAGGATAGGACAGGACAGGACAGGACAGGAGTATTCTCTCCAGTTGTTGAGTTGTTGGTTCTTCAGTTCTTCTAAATCCTATGGAGAAAAGCAGCATAGCTTGTCCTCTTTATTTTTCAGGGTGTCTTTGATCTCTTTGTTTAAGCAGAATGTACATAACATTCCTTATACTATTTTTGGAACACTTCCTCATAAACTTAGTATTTTCTTAATTCAAATAATGGACTAAAGAGGAGTAGGAAAATAATTTGTATGGTTACTCAAATGTACTGTTGCTTTGGATTTGTTTTGGATTATTTATTTTGGCTTTGATAAAACAGCCTCTAATTTTATGATTTTGATGGGATATGAGTTTCACTGTTTGGATTCCTTTCATGAATGTGTTTACCTAAAACAATCCTGCTTTTCCTAATATTTTGAGAGAGGACATTGATGTGCTAAACAATACATGTGCTCAAATAATGCTTATTCATCATAGATTTGTGTTCACTAAAACAATCCTCCATTGCTCAACCCATCATGAGAAAAGATGTCACCAACTCAGTATTTTTTTCAATTCAGCAAAGAGAGCAATAGATGGTTGGAAAAGTAAAGCTGATTTCATTTCATTTCATTTCATTCAGTAAAGGTCACTGTTCTCTTCCAGTACCACCCAAGTCAACTTAAATGTCTGTACTCACTCAGGTCTTTGCCTTCCTTTGTTTTTTCTTGAAGTGCGGATGAATTTTATTCTTGGAAATAGTAGTTAGAGGATGTCAAATGGTGGGAATAAGTTACCTGGTTATTAGATTCTATTTCTAACGTTAGATTTTAAATTAAATTGTTCATTGTCTTGATCTTCTAAAAAGAAGACTGGAAAGACTGGTGAAGGGACCAAAATACGGGACTTGGACATATGCAAAGACTTTATCATGAAGTTTGTCTTCAGTGCTACTTACCACCCTCCCATCTCTGAAAAGAGAACAGGTCTCATATTTGCAGGAAGGCTGATGGCTGACAACATGTTCTTTGCTTTTATGTATGTTTTTGCATTTTTGTTCTTTTAACAAAACCTTGCCTGTAAAAGAAAACCTATTTAGAAGAGAAGGTAGAAGGAAAGTATGCCATGCATTTGCACACTAAAGAAACAAAAAGAGTGCTTGCAGACTAATTTTAGGTCTGCTTTATAAGCCTTAAGTGTATCTTCCTAAGCAACACAGTAAATTACATCGAGGGTTGGGAATGCTAGAGTCATCTTCAGAATTCAGTCCTACTCATCTCTTTCATGTCTTTATTGCATCCAGGCAACATTGGCATCAACTGCCATGGAAAATGGACACGATAATACATAACCTTTTTTGTGTCTTCTGAATTGCTATAACCTCTTGGATGTCTCTAGATACGAGAATTTCCTGTGCTTCAAACTCTCAGAATAAAAATTCAAATGAGAAACACAGTAAAGAACGAGATTCATCACTGGGGTAACTCTACTGACTTTGGGGGAAAGATACCAAGAGTGATTTTGGCCCATCCTATTAAAATAGTAGCCCAGGTGTTCCTGGTGTGAAATTCAGGAACCTTTTCTTAAAGTTCAAAGAACTAATAACTTCAGAAGCTTTAATATAAACGCTAGTACAATTACTATTTAATCCTTTTTAATACATTTCAGTTTCATTAATTTGAAAGCCCTGATGCTATCAGGAGCCTACCTATTATTGGTCCCCAAAGTAGTTTCTTTTGCCAGCTGAGGATGCAGTGTCACTATCTAACACCTCCTCAGTTACCAGCTCTATTGTTCTGCTACAGCTTAAGCTTTCCCACTTAATATCAGCATGATATAATTGTGCCATAGGTGACAAATACATTATTCCTTCTTGTTATACTGAACTTCCTGTCTTAATTACCAAACTCATTTTTCCTTCACATCCCACTTGCTCATTACTCATTTTCAATTACGATACAGATCTCCCTTAGACTTTAATTACTTCTTGTGCTTAAAAGGATAAATTAATTTTCTTATTAACCCTTTGACATCTCATTAAGGTCATTGAATAGGACAATTCTGTTTTTTCGTGGCATGTCGTCCAGATTATGTCAGTTTGCAGAAATACTAGGAGGTTTAGAAGGAATTTGCCACAAATATTATTAGTTCTTGCTAGTGTGGCGTCAGCATCTGTGTCATATGATATATTTTGCCTACCCAGATCTACCTTTTAAATCAGGACTGCATCTATCCTTGTGTGACATGGAGGAAATACTGGCTTCTAACATTGGTGCTGTTGGTTTTACTTTGTTCATAATGCTCATATTCACTTTGTCTTTTGAAAATGTTCATAGTGATGGGGGAGAGCACAAAGGATCCCATTTGCATAGCTTGGACCAGCCTCTGATAGGATGGGTACCAGACAGAATGAGAATTCCAGGTTTCCCTCCCACCTGCATGCAAGAGCCTGTAGCACTGGCTTGTTTATAGACAGTGGAAATAATACACTTTAAAAGGCTTTAAAGGGAAACCACATTCCGTTTCCTCCTAGCTTTTGGTACACAAAGCTCTACACCGTGTTAGGCCATTTTATTACCATAAATTTGATATTACAATTTGTAAACCACTAAATTTTTCTCATTGAAACAGATAGTAAAGTTGCTCAGTCCTTTGGAAGAGAGGAGTTGTGACTTCTGCAGTATTCCCAGTGCTGATCTCTCCTTGCTCCTTTGGCCCTTTCAGTTTCCCCATGGTTTACAGCTTTGTCCCTAGGCTACAAGCGCCCTGTGGGTTGTGTGCCCCAGCTTCTGTCTTCTGCTTTCTTGCTTTCCTGAGACCTCTGGATCAAGGCAGCACATCATGAAACTTGTTGATTCATGAAAGGGAAAGGTGTCTGTGAGTCACTGACACTTACAGAAGTGTCAGAGTAACTGAGAGAAAATGTTAATCCCTGATGTGTAAGAGAATCATGAAATGAAAACCTTGCAACAATTAAAATCCAGTTACTTTATTAAGACATCGTAAAACCAGAAACAGTAAATATTTCATGTATTCGTCTGGTTTTGGTGCCTAGGGCCAACTGCATGTTTTTCTGCTTATCAGGTCTCCACTCACTGGAAACTCTTACATCTATTTTGTAAGAATGAGCTGTCCCACATACAAGTCACATACTGGGTCTGCTGAATGCTATTAAGCATCATAAAAATGAAAACTGATTAAAATGAGCAGATTTGGGGCTAGAATGGGATGAAATATGCATGGACAAATTGTTTCATAGATTAAAAATTTATTTTGTAAGTGTCCTACAGAAACATCTGGCCTCAATGGGGAAAAAATTGTTGTTTTGATTTTTTTGTTAAACAAACAGCTGTCATTTCAGAAGAAAAGTTCATTTTTCTAGTATCCTCTGCTTATACTCAAAAGATGTATTCAGAACACTAGGAATCATCGCGTCTTTTTTATATTCTCAGAAACAATCTCCACCTTGGTTCCTCTGATAGCTATAACCTGACCATTTTACAACCTGAAGAAAACTTTATTTTTTTTTATCCAAAAGGTGAAAATAGGGTTTCAAAAGAAATATAAGCCCTCCTCGCCCCAAGAAAGAATTATAAGAAGGAAGATTTAAGAGTACCATCTCAATTTCATTTCAGTCAAACAAAAAAAAAAATCCAAATTCCTGTTGAATTTAAAGAAATTAATCTAGCCCTTTACTGCAGAACATTGAGACTTTCCTTCTCTTGTTTCCGAAGGCAGCAATGGAAAACCTGGGCACGTCTTGACATATTTGAAGTAGGCCAGTGTAGAAACATGCCTACTGAGCTCAGCACCCTGAAAAAATATTGAGGTGATTTAATGATACCAAGCTTACAAGAACACTCAGGAAATCTGTTATTTGATTTTGTATGGTAGGTAGAAAGAGGCTGGTATAAGGGTACTGGACATGTAGTCTATTATTCCCTATCAAACTCTGAAATATAGAAAATGAAAAATATTTCCAAATAACGCAATACCTGCATGGAAAAAATCTGTGAAATTTCTATAACAGAATTCAGGATTCAGACACTGATTTTGTCTTTAGAACAAACACTGAGGGAAAGACTGATAAAGGTGTGGTTATATACAGAAGAACGGGACAAAATGAAACAGAGCTTTACCAAAGATGTGTTGTGCCATACTATGTTATCTTAATTTCATTAGTGACTCAATAAAAGAGATCTAAAGTAAGTAAACTTCAAAAAGACAACATCCCTCTCCCCCCCAAAAAAACCCACCCAAAACACTCAGTGGATCTGTGCCACAAGAAAATTTGTTAGTTAAGCAGTTTTGTTCAGCAGAATACTGTTATCATGAGTAAAATCCGGGAAAGGTGTTGATAAAGGACTGTATTAAATAGTGGAATTTTCTTTAGGAGAGGCAAGTTTGAATTCATATTTTCAGTTATGAACCTGGCAAAAGGAGAAAAAAGGATTGTGGGGTATCACTGATGTTTTCAGATCACATGGGTACTGCCAGGGAAAAGGAGAATCAGAATGTCATACAGAAGGAGATGAGCTGGAGGACGAGTTAAAGGAATGAAACTAGCAATGGTAGAACAAAGTGCACTTGAGGACTAATGAAAAGAAATAAGATGACTATGCCAAAATAACTGTTGCAGTTACATTGCTCTCTCATCTATATTGTTATTGACTGCTATGTTTTGAATGATACAAAATTGTAAGCTCTTTATATCCCAGGCTGGCTTTTTCTTGCAGGTTTGAGGCTTGAACACCAGTTTGCAGTTTGTAAAAGCTAGTCACATTACTTCATAATTAAAAATAAATAATGTAATCCTTTTTAGAACAAATGCTAGGAAACTGATTACTGTGGCTTGAGTTTTGCATGCATTTTACAATTGTTTTCTTGGAACAGGCAAAATAATGCATTTAGAACAACACGATTTGCTTTCTTGCTGTTTCAAAAACATCGCCTAATCTAGAGGTCCAAAAATCTAATCAATCTTTTATATATTGCAAGTATAGCTTTATATCATGTAGATAATCCATTGAATCTCTTTAAAAACGAAATTCCTTTGGCATATTAAATACAGCCTGAAGGTATGTGTGGTGGTATTGCCAAATACATTTTCCAAAAACGCTTTTCCCACACCCTGCATCCCTAGGCTCTTGCACATGACATTCTGTAATGAGCTGTAGGTACTTTTTGATTAGCATAGGGATGAACATTCTTCTGTTTATCATTTTTCTTGCACGAATGTGACATCTCTGCTGATTACTCACATTATGGTTAATTTGCAACTGATAATCAGTCCTAGTTTCTTAATAAACTTCTCATTAAGTGACTGGAGCTGTCACTTTACCTCCATGTTACTCTTCCCAAGTATAATCTGTGACCATTATGCAAAAGAAAGGACTGCTGGACGTCACACATGTCATTTGCAATCATGTACAAAAGCTTCAAAAGGAACTTGTTAAATAAATGCCCTTCATAATTCATTACTGTAAAATAGAAAGGTATAACTAATCACCATATTGCCACTGTGTTGCCGTATTTGGCTTTTTTGAAGAAGAGGCATGCTTAGCCAGTACACACTTTGAAAGATCATTGCAAAATAGTTTCAGGGAACTCCCTGAACTATCTGTGCTTTGCTTATACTACAATAAAAGCAGCAGTTTATTAGTACAGAGGCTCAAGCTGAGTCACCTGGAAGACACTTGAATGTTAATTCGGAAAGTGTTGCCTTCAGGAGTAAGTGATATGATTAAGTTTTGATGCATAACAACTTATCTTGCATTAGCTGAGCCAAAGTAAATTTCCAAATGAACATTTTGAGCCCACAGTGAAAATGAAGTCATCCAACATAGTCTGCAGGCAAATAAATTGCAGCTATTTCTTTTAGCTCATGTTGTAAAGGAATAAAAGTATGCTTATGGATATCTGCCACACTTTAGGCGATGTGGAGTAGCAGTTAGGTTGTAGTAGCCTGACAATATTGCTTGTATTGCCAATATAAAAAACAGTCTTTGGTATATCATTTTCCTGAATACAATCCTTTAGTTTGGCCTTCTGGGCAAGTATGCGGATATATGGATTCTGTAAGCCTGTCTCAGGCTTTACCAGTCAGATGCTTTGACAGTTTTTCATGAAGAAAAAAATTAGACCATGAGAGTTGGAGTGAGATTTGAAGATAGAGCACTTTCAAGGATTTTGTTGTGTTGTTTCTTTTTTAACTGAGTGGGTTTCAGCTTGACAGGGACAGCATAAGTTATAATAATTGCAGGGTAGGGCTATGAATAAAAATTAATTATGAATTCAAGAAGACAATCTAGCCATAAGTAATCAGAAAAACCTACCTCTTCTTGAAAGGAGCCCTGCCTGTGTGTTTCCTATGTATACATTCTATACATTCATAAAACCTCAGCAATAACATGCCACTATTATTTTCTCCCAGGGAAATATTTGCTGCAGAGTTACTTCTGAGGTATGCATTCATGCTGTTCACTCATTGGCTTGCTTCCAATCATGATTTTTAAAATAGTTTAGAAAAAAACCACATACTCCTAAACATCCAGAGAGGCTGTTTATTCCAGACAGTCCTATGGTGCTGTTGCAGCGAGTTGCAGTGCCTGTCTCTCAGCTGTGACTGGACAAACAGTATCTTTAAAACCTACTTATCCTTTGGCTTATGTGAATCTTCCTTTCTTCAATTATTTAGAGAAGCGCATTTCCAGTGTGCTCACATAAATTAAATGCTGCATCTCTGTATCTAACCTAAATTTGTTCTCCTTTTAATGTTTTGCTACTGCTTTCTCAGAGATAAAGATTCTTTGCTTCTGAAAAGTTTCTTACTCCTTTTACTATTTCCATATCTTCCTGAAGGTGAAACATAACAACACACATGGAAAAAAAAAAAAAAAAAAGAAAAGAAAGAAAGAAAGAGAAGACAGTAAAGTAGTCCATATTGATAGTAAACTAATTGGAAGTTTTCTCTCTTGGGGTTTATGCTGACTTTAGGGGAATTGTCATAACTAATGTCAGCAGGAAATAAAGTTTTATACATTAGGACGTAATCTGTGAGGTGATGACATCCAATGTTTTTCAGGAACTATAAAACATTCAACATCAAAGTGCATTTCAACTTCTCTTTTAATTTGTCTCAGGTATTTTCAGGTGATAGGACACCAATATTCATTTTTAGTATTATAACTTAGGAGCAGAATATCTTTCTTTTAGGACTGTTCTCAATAGTTATTGTTCCTGCTTTGTCATTACGTTGCTGTCCACTGACCGTTACATCATTTAATTTATTTTTTCTGTGCTTTTATTGAATATTCTTTAGGATTGTATCACCACATGCACACACAAAATGAAATGTGACTAAGAAGTAGTTGCAAAATATTGCAATATGCTATTTCTCTTTACTTTGCAAATTAAAATGATAAACCTGGGAACAGGACCCTTGTCTAGTTCCGTAAGTTCTTTGATTGTGGCTATAAAATAAGCTAATAATTTCCAGAAAACAATTGCTTTTCATTAAGAAAAAACTGCAAAGATTTGATTGTCTATGAGTGTGTTGCAAAGATATTGTGACTGGATTAAATTTTTACTTACACACCATCATCAAGTTCCTGTCACATTTCAACGTTATTGATTTGAAACAGAAGTGGAATTTTGATATCATTTGTTCTGTGCTACATATTGTGTAATTATTCAGATGCTTCATTTTCATTTGTGCTTTCCTATTTGTTTTAAATGTTATTACTTGCTTCAATGCTTTTTCATTTTAGTGAATACACTGATAAATATTTCTATCAATTGCAGATGTGATTTTTGCATAAGTAACTGAAATCCTACTACCATGGTTTAATACAATATTAGACAATAGAGGAGCTTGTAGAAGCAATTAGAAAGTCTATGCATGTATCTGATTATTGAGTTATTAAAAAATGCTCTTAAGGGATTGCTTGAGCTAAAAAAAAAAGCCATTAAAGTTGTTAGTTTCATTGGCAGAGTCTTAGGTGTCCTCACTGTGGACAGAGTGCTATCTCAGTCACTCCAGTTTACGTATAAGATTCAGTGAGGATGAGTCCCAGGCTGTAGTTCCCTTTTCATTTACCCAGGAAGGGATGCGCTTATCCGTGTGCGGGAGGACCGTGCAGCGGGGGTGGCAAGGCTGCTCCCCCGGCCGCAGAGGGAACGCTGTGCCTCAGGCTGCCCGGTGGAGATGAAATACAAACCGTCTCAAGCTAGGATCATCTTTTGGATCTCTTAATGCATTTTGTGCTTGTTTCTTCAATGAGATCTGGATTTTAAATGGGGAATACAACTTCACCCTATGAGCAGCCGTTCTAAAATCCATAGGAGCATTTGTATGCGAATCTGGCAGACCCAATCTTCCAACTAGGGCTACATCTTCCTTTCCAAAACCCATCACAGAGAGGAGTTGTCTGAATAATTTTCGTTTAACTTTTTTATTATTATTATTGTTAGGGTTTCTTTCCCTCCATTTTTCAAATGAACACAAAACCACAATGAAAAGTTTTAAATTTCCGCTCTATTCCCTATGTCTGCTTCTCTTTTTGAGCACTTAAACTGGCAGTGGAAAAAGCAGTGGGGAAAAATATAACTTTATAGTTGATAAACTGAATATTTCTGAAAAACTATTTTGTATGAGCGAGTGAGAAATTATTCTATATTCAAAGTTGGAAAACACTTACTGAAATTTTCCCTTATGATGATCACTTAGGAACAGAAAAAGCTTTCAAAATAGCTCTAGGTGAAGCTACTTGCAGAAGGAACACAAGGGCCACTTTGTGTCCCATCATACATAGAGTTTATGTATATCAGAAACCCACTCAGTGGCTGTTGCTGTAGCAGAGAAGTGAGTGCACCTTTTAACGGCCACAAAAGCAGGAACAGGAAGAACCTCCTTGTTACTCAGTTCCCCACAGCTTAACATTGTTCAGTCTAAGAGGAATACACGACATATGATGACCCCAGAACTCGCTGCTGGGAATTGCCCAGGAGCTGACTGAACGGTTTCTGGCTGAACCGTCGTACAGCAGTTATTAGTTACTACACTCTTAAACAATGACATAGCAGAGAGTTTGTGTTAAGTTTAATGTATATGGTCCTCAGAAATTCTCTCAAAGCAGTAGCCTAATGCATGAGCTTCCCTTATGGACTGGGTCTTTTTAGTATCATACTTTAGCATATCATATGCCTCACATCTATTAAGTTTTATTAGTTACATAACACATATTAATCCAGAAATGAAGTATTACAGCCAAAATACATATTGTCCATGTAGAAGGATTATTTCTAACTTGACGACTTGCATTAGAGTGTGAGCACTAATACCCTTTGCTTTTGTCTTCCCAAAAGGAAGTCTTCACAGCTAGCAAGGAAGAACTGTTTTCTGAACATTGCTTGGTAATATTTTTCATTTCCTTTACATATTTTAATGCAATCAGCACAGCTTACATCTGTATAGCAATCAAATTACAAAGTCAACATAATCCAATGAATTGCTGAAGAGCCAAATAATCAAATTCAGATTAATATTAATTGCTGTAGTTTTTGCACCTGGATTTAAAAACAAAAACAAAACCAAGAAAACCACCACATAAAAGTTCCTCTCTTTAACTGTAATGTTTTAAGTAAAAAAACCAAACAATAAAACCATACAAAAAATCCCCCACAACCCTCCTCCCCACTCCCCACAAGAACCAAAACCAAAACTTTAGATTATATATTTTCTCCTTCTGTTAGGAATAGGACTTGTTAATATGAAGATTTAGATATGTAGTCCTCAGACATCCCAGTGAAATTGTTTATGATTTTTCTTTTCCATAGCAACTTTTATTAACTAATTATCTGTCTCTAAGCTGGAAATATAATCCTTAGTGCACACAGCCACAAATTCCTACAGAACATTTGCGGTTCTAGTTCTGGAACTAAATTAGGATTAACATGTCCATTACTGAAGTGGGCCGCACTGTCAAGATGATTCTTATTTTCAGTTGTTCACACAACCAAGAATGAATGCAAAAAACCCGGTGAACAAAAGACAAATTACCATTTCCAGTCCTCCTCCCCAGAGGTGCCTTCACCCCTCTGTTAGAAAGCAGCTGCACATACAATTAATTCAACATTTGTCATAACTGGGAGGGATGGGTTCTTCAGTACAGAGAGAAATGAACGCTTGGGGATGGGGACAAAAACCGACTGATGCAGATTTATTAGCTGCAAACAGAGAAAATTACTACTCTGTTAGCAACTCATGCATTTTAGTTTTCTGCCCTCATTCATGTATCCTCTTTGATTACATCACAGGCCAGACGATGCATATGTGCAGTTACACACAACGAGGGCAAAGTTTTTCAGTGGGAGCTTCACAGGAACGAGTTGTGAATGGGTAGCTGGAGAAGTGGCACATTTCTGAAAGCAATATTAAAAAGAGAGAATTATTGTTTGCTTGGACTACAACCACTGGGCTGGTTCCTGTAGGTTTTGCAGCCTAAATACAAATTGGCCTTTCTCCCACTCTGACTTGCCTGCCCTTCATCCGAAGCACAGAAATAAACACCTAGTTTTTTTGTACATTGTGCTAGAACAGTTTACTTCCTAAGGCAGATGGAATTTTAAAAGTGGCCTATGCTGATGAAAAGTGTGATTTCCACTATTAAATATGTTTCTTACAGAGGAAGGAGACAGCGAATGTAATTAAAGCATAATTGGTTAGAAAATGATGCTTAGCTAGACAGAAATGTGAAACGTAGGAACAGGACTTTGCTTCTTTAGCAATAGCTTCCACTAGTCATTTAGGTCTCCCTTTGAACTAAAAGAAATGGCTACATGTATAATTACATCCTCTCTCATTTAATTACCATTGGAATTCAGGCAAGACAGTAACAAGCAATTGGGAAGTTATCAATTACTGCATTAACACACTTGTGACCAGTGAGATCTCACAGATAACTAAATTTGCAGAGTTTAGGTTTGAGCAGTTAGTCAGTTATGAAAAAGTATGAAAAATTGCCTGAAACATGTATGGCTAGCACCAGTGAGCTTCCTAATAATAACCTGTAAAGTGTTGAAGTGCAAAATTAATTTGTAGATTGAATTTCAACATCAGCCAGAACTGTCAATGGTCAAGTGGTAAAACAGATTTGTTTGCTCCCTTGTCATTACAGGTTAACCTTCTTAATTACAGAACACATGAAGCAAGAGAAGTGCAAATAATGCAGTGGTCCTTTCTTTCCAAAGAACGAATTTGAAAGTGAGGAGAAAGCTTTGTGATCAAAGCAGAAGGATTTGATTTTGTGTTTTCAAAGGAAAGATTTGCCTCTTGGCATTGCCGCGTAGTTTGAGTATAAGCCTATTCAGTGTAAGAGGGAAACAAGAGTTTGTGCCTGTGAAAACTTGAAACAAACAGAAGTTAAATGTACAGGGCAAATTCAAACCTACACATCAAATCTTATTCACAGTTATTCATATATATATTCATATATATATTCATATTCATACAATCCTAGACTGGTTTGGATTGAAAGGGACATTAAAGATCATCTAGTTCCAACCCCCCTCCCATGGCCAGGGACACCTTCCACTAGACCAGGTTACTCAAAGCCCCATCCAACCTGGCCTTGAACACTTCTAGGGATGGGGCATTCACAGCTTCTCTGGGCAACCTGTTCCAGTGTCTCACCACCCTCACAGTAAAGAATTTCTTCCTCATATCTAGTCTAAATCTATCCTCTTTCAGTTTAAGACCGTTACACCTCGTCCTATCCCTTGATAAAAAGTCCCTCTCCATCTCTCCTGTAGACCTTCTATAGGCACTGGAAGTCCGCTATAAGGTCTCCCTGGAGCCTTCTCTTCTCCAGGCTGAACAACACCAGCTCGCTCGCCTGTCTTCAAAAGAGAGGTGCTCCAGCCCTCTGATGATCTTCGTGGCTCTCCTCTGGAACCCCCTCCAACAGGTCCATGTCTTTCTTCTGTTGGGGGCTCCAGAGCTGGATGCAGTACTCCAGGTGGGGTCTCATGAGAGCAGAGCAGAGGGGGAGAATCACCTCCCTCGACCTGCTGGCCACGCTTCTTTTGATGCAACCCAGGATGCAGTTGGCCTTCTGGGCTGTGAGCGCACATTGCTGGCTCATGTTGAGCTTCTTGTCTACCAACACCCCCAAGTCCTTCTCCTCAGGGCTGCTCTCAATCCATTTCGCACCTAGCCTGTATTTGTGCTTGGGATTGCCCTGACCCACGTGCCAGGCCTTGTACTTGGCCTTGTTGAACTTCATGAGGTTTGCACGAGACCACCTCTAAAGCCTATCAAGGTCTCTGGATGGCATCCCTGGAATGGGTTTTAATACTATAATACACTATAATATTAGCATACTATAACTAGCAATATATTCAAGAGCACACTTGGAGTTGCTTCTAAGAATAAAGCAGTGGTTAAAATAGTACTCCAGTGTTTACAGAGAAAGACATGCATTCTGGGAGGCTGGTAGCACTGTTACTCACACATGTACTGCAGTGCCTGCAGGACTGTGGACAGTCATGAAATTAGACAACAGTCAGTAAAGCCTTATGCAAAATTTTATTAACAGAGTTTTACTCCTGTTATTTAGGATTATTATTATTGGAAATCTTTATTACACCTTAAAAAAGGAGCTGCTCATTCCTGTATTAATATCAAAAGCAAAATCTCTGTTGAGTCTTTTGGGCTAATATAAAGAAAAATAAATTCTAGTACTCAAGGGAGGATTGAATGTAAGCTTTTATGTCCCCAGACCTAGTAATTTAGTCATTTTAAATTTATTCATGTAAGCAATTCTATTGACTTTGTATGTGCACATATGTTTGAACAAACTCGTCATACTTTGACAATTTGAAAAATATAATATTGGTTTCCTTTTATTTCAAATTGGTCTCCTTGGATCTGTGACAATATTGACATTCTTTAGAAGACAAAATGCAGTATGTTTATTTCATTTCAGGAAAAGTTAAAAATTTCCTTCTGTTCCAAACAGAAAGGGACAACTTGGCTGCAGGTGTTATTCCTGTGAGTGCTCTGTGTAGCCTTGTGACCCAGTAAGTACAAGTTGCCATTGGTAGCAACAGGCCACAGCCTCTGCGGCAAACTGAAACACAAGTTCCAGGACTTGTCAGGTTTTGTTTGGATCCATCTTGGCCTGCCTTAGCTTTGTTTTAATTAGTTTAGTTGCAATTGTCTAACAGCCAGCTGACTATTACCTCTTGCTCAGCTTTATATGACTTTCTGTGGTGTAACACTCATTGTTTTACATATATCTGTATCTAATAGAAATTAAAACAAGTGCTTGTTGTGTACAATATGAACTGCTTATAGCCCTAGGAAAAAAACACTTGTTCCCAGAGGACTGCAGCCATGGGAGTTTGGTAAAACCAGCACTAGCAATAACAGCAATTACCCAACATATGTGAAACACACTTTATACTGTAGATTCAGATGTAACCTTGCAGAACACTAACAAAAGAGCAAGGCAAAGAGGTTGTCTTGCACTTTGCTGGTCTGACCCTTGCTTTGCTGACTCAGCCTTCTCCCTTGTCACTGTGGGCTTCTCTACTGATCAGGATTTCTGTCTGGATCTGGTCAAGGTTGCTGGAGGTGCTCTGCTCCTCTTGCTTGGGCATCGTGTGACAGCATCCCTGGTTGGCAAGGGCACTGCCCTGCTGTCACCTCCATCCCACCTCACCTTCCCACCTCACCTTCCCACCTCACCTTCCCTTGCAGAGCAGCCCAGTCTTGCTGCTCCCTAACAAAAATGACATCAAACACCTGCTCTTGCTGACTGTGGATGTGTAAATCAATTTGTTCAAATGTAATTGTGCCTGCATAAGCAGTTGGCGCTTTCTCCTTGGCATACAAATCTCAAAGGAACCACATGTAAGAGCAGAATGCTTTACACTGTGACATCCTCACTGGTTAGGCTGTTTATCAAATTAATTTTTAAATAATCTTTCTGACTGGCCTGAAGTATAAGGACAATAACTCTAATCCCCTACACAATGCTTTTCATTTTTCAAGCCGTTTTAACAAATGCAACAACTGAAACTACTCCTTCAGGTAGCCTTGTAAAGTAACAATTCATAATCTTTTATACTTCTATTGTTTCTGACATCTGATGTTCTTGAAGTATTTTTATGTATTTTAATGGATAAAGCCTCATACAGTTTCTGTGTGTTCAGCCTTACAGGGCCAAGTGAGTTTTAGAGCACTGACAATTTCAGAAAAAACAGCAGTGTCTCCCTTGCATGACAGAGGGAAATAAAGGGGGATCTTCATGAGCCCCTTTTGAGATATCAAACTCTACAACATTTAGGACTCTAATCTTGTCCCCTTTTTTGAAGGAGGACAAGCTGAAGGGCAGAAAGATGAAACAAATGTCTGATATCTGAAAACAAATAGGCTTCCCATTGACCCTTACTGCCTGCCCGTAAGACACCTATGTGTCCCGTTGTGGAGGGACCAGGGACAGTGTTCCTGTCCCCATCAGTCCCTCCCCGTGAGCTCTCGAGTACTGTGAAGGTCGAGAGTCCCCATGTTGCGGCATATTATCATGCAAAACACTCACATTGTCCTGCTCCCTGGCTGTGTTTTTGCCACCAACATGCTATTGGGCAAGTTTCTCTAGCTCTGGTAATTTTCCCCCATATTATAAATAATGTAATGCATGTAGAGTTGTGGTACATATTGCAACACCTCTGATTAATTCCAGTTCAAGAAATGCTTAAATGAAATATGTTGTATTACGCTTCCTGATCCAAAATGGCAAAATATAACTGTGGTAACCAATTTGCAAGGAATATTGTACTACTTCGACACAAATACAGAACATGCAGGAAATCTCTGAAGCTGAAGACACAGCTGGCAGTGTGAAACCTGGGAACATGCCAGAAATCCACCCTTCTCCTGTAAAACAACAAAATGCTTGTGTTGGTGTGACACATTATAATAGACCAAACCCTAAACTACTGACTTTTCTGGGAGATGCTGTGCACCGTGGTGATGTACCAGAGCCCCTGCTGATAATGTGGCAAGCCCGCAGATTGTTTTGCTTGTGCAACCCAATTCTAAACACTAACAACAAAAGAAGGCTATAAAACCCTTTTCCATGCAGTTAAATTCTCTAGGGCAGTTTAACCAAACTATTTGAAACTTCCCAGGCTTGACACATCGCTGAGATGGTACAACATGCCTCATTACACTGTGACACTGTGTCAGCAGCACAGATTGCCACCAGCCCGCTCCCTCGCTTCCCAAGTACAGCACTGCAGCTCAGTGGCACTGTTTCCTTTCCGCTAATTGAGGAAGAAAAGGAAAGCAAAGTCACCAGGCGCACGGGAAGTGATGGTTCTCTCCTCTCCTAGGGTACACAGTAGAAAAGGTTTCATTTTATAAGCACATGGCCCCAAGTTGCATGTTTGTCTCAACAGCCCTGGTTTCAGAAAAAAGTATGTAAGACAACTGCTTGTTTGCCCTTCACACAGGTCACAAAATGAGGACAGGAGAAGTGCAAGATATTCAGTGCATAGAAAGGAGGAGAGGGAGGAGTCCGGTTACATCCATCTGCCCAAGGCCAGACTACCTCTCAGGTCCATTTTGCTGACTCTCCCTATAAATAGCAAATGAGAAAGGACACAGACAACCTCTAGACCCCCAACTTTGGTTCACAGCTTTGTTGTTTTGTAATGTTTCTGCATAAGCCTGCCTACCTGGGCGCCTGTTGAGCAGGAGTCATTTCAGACTGGGAAGCAGCTGGGGGTTTGTCTCTAACCGTTCCATCCCATTTCGAGAACTGGCTGGCAGCAGAGGGAATGCCACAAGTGACACCGGGAAGACACGCATGATGCTGCGAAGAGTTGTGGCCCCTGGGACCTCCCTCCTGCTTATATGCCCAAGCACAGGGAGATGTGGCACTTTTGGGAGCTCACCCACCATGCACTGATTAAGGAAGGCACTCATTACAAGTGTATGAATAATCAGTGTAACTGCATTTTAAATAAGGCATGAGAAAAAGGGAAGTTATAATTAGTCTAGTAAGAGCCATCAGTTGATAGTGCTACCAGGAGCCCTTGTTCTTTGAGGACCTGGTTAGCAAAGCTTGAGCTAGGGAGAGTTTTAACCATTTGAGGTGTCCCATCTTAAAGAGCGGCACTGATTAGACACTTGAAGCTTAGAAGGTGCTTGAGCATCCTGCTGCGCAGGGCTTTGAATCACCAGTTCCTCTGGTTAACTAACTGGGATGTGACCCAGCTACAACAATTTGAAAACCCTTTGGTGGCCTAAAGTCTGGGAAATGAATTCTTCTGATGTCCAACTTCACAACTGCTCATGCCTGCTTGCTATGTATGAAAAAGTCCTCCAATACTGGCAGAGGTCTCCCAGAGTACCTAACAGTAGAAGCAAGCAGATGTATACAGTTTGCAAGAGATTCAATTATCAAAGTCTATCCATGTTAGTAAGAATATATGGATAATACTGGCACAGATGTATGTATCAAGGTTCCTTCAGCCGTTCTGAGTACCTTTTCAACCAAAGTCAGAGTAATCTCAAGAAATTCAGGTGTCCTCTTTGCACTTGACTTCTTTTTTGAGTGCTGAATCCCTCTTATGCTGCACTGAAAGTATATTCTCTTCTGTTTTTGGCCTCTGCCAAATCTATTTCTTTCCACTGTCAAATTTTCCGGTGTCTTTGCGAACCTCAAAGGGCTATTCCTTCCTTCTCCCTGCCAAGATTGAGCATTAACACCTATGTCTTTGTTCATCACTTGAAAGATTTTCCATTTCCAAAGCCAAAAATAAACATATATTTGCTGTTACTATTAGCAGACCTGATACATGCAAGGACAGAGCTGAAAGTATGTACTTAAGGACTGAAAATTCTCCATAAATTTCATTCTGGTATCATTACTTGTTGAACAGTATAAATTCATTTATTTCTTTCTACGAGATTCCTTGTCACAGAAAGGAAATGTTCAGTGACTTAAGGCAGACTTAGAAATCTGTTCTTAATGATGTTAGAAATATTGCAAATGCATGAATTAAGAAATAACTTTATATTCAAAAGAAAGCATTTGATTTTATTAGCCTGGGGTATTAGGAGACATAAAAGATGTAGTGAAGTTACTCCCCCTCCTCTTTTTTTTGTCATGAGAAACTGAAATGCAGCGTATATACTTCTAGCATATATTTGTTTCTTCTTCATGTCAAGTCTTTAAAGGAACACTTGACCTAAATGTCAAAAACTTGCCTATAATTTGTGACTGAAAGACTAAATAGGAGATATATTTCTAAGATGGTATTTCTTAAGTTTTTGTATCAAGAAAGAAAAAGACAAAAACAACACGCATTGAAATCAGTTGCAAGAAAATTCAGATGAGAAACTAGAGGTGGGAGAATCTAATCTGATTCATCAATACAAAGGTACTGCTGCACTGGAGATCAGTGCCTGAGTACCTCTGAGAGCAGTTTCAAGAGCGAAGTGGCTGCCTGCTACTAACTAGTGTGTACCATTGGTGCACCACTTCTTGGTGGGGAAAAAAAAAAAAAAAAAAAAAAAGAGAAGTTTTGTGTTCATGATAAATTCTGGATCCAGTGTGTATCTTAACTAAAGGCACTGTAGGCAATGGAGATGAAGAGTGCAAATTTGGATCGAGAAGAATGCTCCAGATGACCACGCTCATGGCTCTAACAACCCTGGTGCCCATTACCCACAGAGAGATAAAGGCTGATTACAGATTCAACGGCCCTGTCACTATATGCCTTGTTAAGCAGGTTTTCCTGTAGTTGAGATCTACTCACCATCATATTTTCCCACTTCCTCAGCAGACACATTTTGATGGATCTGTTTTGCTCACTTCTGTTTTGCAAGATGAAATTTCTTAGAATTTATTGCCCTGTTGCTTTGCTGCTAGAAGTGGAGTTCATCCCTTACCACATCACTTACACTAGGCCTGTTTTCAGCTCCTCCTTCTCCTTTCTATGACACTGTCCTTGTCGTACTCTCCAAATATTGTTACACCTTTAAGGCTCATTTTTGTAATTTAAGTATATAATGTATCCATTCTGATTTGATAGTCTTTTATGGCAACAATACCTACATTCAGTCAGACTCTTGGCACATTTACAAGTATTTCATAACTTCAGTGCATTCCCTGGGAGTCACAGACCCTGGAAGTTGTTCCAATCAACCTTTCACACAGAAACAACAAAAACAGAAGCTTAACCAATTATTTTGCCCCAGTAATTTGTGACTGTTAAAGACAGCTAAGGTCAATAGGTCTGATGAGTGGACTACATTAAAAGTAACAAAAAGCACTTTACTTCAGAACACTGTTTCCTTCAGTATATCATCGAGGCATTTCTTTTTTTTAAATAACAAAATGTAATTGAGTCCCCATACCCATCAATCTGTTTAAAAATAGTATTTTCTATCAGTTTAAATACATGTATTTGTATACAACACATATCAGTATTATATAATATATTATTATATATTTAGGTTTTTCATCAATGCATAAAACATTTTATATGAACAACTGAAATTAACTTAAACACAATGGTCTGTCGGTAGAGTCAATATTTATCAGACTTCTGAAGTGTGTCCAAAAATAAAATATACAGAAAGAACTTATTATTTTCACTCCTGTGTTTGTTATTGAAAAAGTATGGTCTATATGGCAATCGAGTGAGTTAAGTAGGATTTGAACATCGAACATTCAACCATTCTCCAGTGTCAAATTCATGGAGTATACATAAGCCTCTCATTATAAGATATCCCTCATAAAACCCCCCACAGCTTTTATTAACTTAAATCACCTAAAATATTTAGGATTGGCTTTATTTTAATTTGAGTTTGGTTTTCTTTGATTCTGGTTTTTTTCGGGGGGGGGAGTTGGGGGGAGGGTGGTGGTTGTTGTAGGGTCTTTTCCCTAGAGAAACTGGCCCACTAAAGTTAAAACCAGTTTGTCTGCTGGAATCAAAATGTGAAGTAAGTTACTCGAGGCCTGATATACACCACTGAATTAAACCCTTTTTTCATTTCTTCTGCTTTGCTCCAACATATTTTTAGGTGAGTTATTTACATTTACAAGCAAAGACTAAGTCATCAAACCTTTTAACTTACCTTTCCATAAATTCATTGCATTCCAAACTTCAACATATATAGGAGCAGGCTGTTCTAATTTTATAATTAATATTTAAAATATTAATAATGTTAAAACATATTCTACACACTGTGAAATAAAGAAAAATAATATTTCACATTGCTATTGTTATCAATTCAGTAGAAAATAAAAAATTACATCTGGGAAGGCCTTTCATGCTGTACAAAAGTAAATTTTAATATCTAGAAAGCTTTTTAAGATACTTCAACCGCATGGTTGCAAGGTAAACATCCTTTGGGAGAGCATCTATATTTCTCTGTGTTCCAAGTTGGCAAAATGAACTACGCCCTGCAATTCTGAAGCTCTTTGAAGAAAGGTAATAGAAATCTTTTGTCATTCCATCTACAAAATCAGATGAAGACCAATAAATAGCTTACTTCGCAATATTATGAGAAAATATGATGGACAAATACCTGGAAGTAAATTTATGATTTCTTATATGCAGACTAAATGGTAACTCTCAAACTTAACCTTGGATTTAGCATTTGCAAATGATGAGATATTTTCAAAATTCAGAGAAATTTATTTCAATCATTTTTTACTTTTCAAATATTACTAATGCAATTTCTTTTTTGTCTAAAAATATTCAAGGAAACAACAATGAATTATTTCAATTTCAGCTGAGTACAAACCAAAAACTATGTGGACTATTTATTGCCATATGCATGATATAAGGTGCTGACAACCACATGAAAAAGATTCTTTTTCAAAGGCTTCAATTTAATTTTAATCAATGGCTAGATTGCTAAATTTTGCTCTGCAAAGGTTTGATTGGTTCAGTCTCTCCTTTACACATGATGGAAATAAGTGAAATAGGGAATGTTCCACAGAGTAGAGCAAAAGTGTCCACTGTAGTGACAAATCAAGATCCTTTCAATAAGGGACAAGGGTTCACCATTCAAGTTACGCATGATCAGAGAATCACAGAGCTGAAAAAACATGTCTTCCTGTGCAAAATTTGTTTAGACTGAAAGTCTCATCTCCTTTTGTACACAGACAGATGATTACTCCATGACAGAGGTCCAGATAGAAAAGAAAATACTTTCTATTCCAACAACTCGATTTAAAATATCTATATGTTTCAGTAGTGACAGATGCTATCAAAATGCATCATTTGTCTCTTTTGCAGAAGATCAGTATCCAAACAATAGAGATAAAATACACATAAAAACAATGGGATATACTGGAAAATACTTTTAGTAGCTACTGTGTTCTGATCAGATTTAAGCATTCCATCTTGGCATGGGATATCACACATCATGGTTCAAGACTTAAGTAGGTGAAAATGGTGGAAAGAAGCACAGAATTAAAATTAAAAAAAAAATTAGGTCTAATCTATTTTTTATATATTATTGTTTGTGGCAAAGCACTTAATTTTAGGTCAAAGTATTTCAATGTTCAATAATTTCACAGAATCTTGGAATCTTTCACAGGAAAAAATGGTTAAAGGGACTAAACAAAAAAGTATATTTTTACAAGAAATTATATATCATTCCAAATATTTTCCAGCTATCATTACAAAATACCATAAAACAGTTAAAAAGAAACTGAATCAAGAAAAGATTAAGGACATACACAAGGCCGGGGTGGGGAGGGGAAGGGAAAAAAGATTCTGGTCAGACCTATTGGAACCAAAATATTCAGCGCTGATTTTAAAATCACAGATAAAAATCTACACACAAATACCAAAAAAAAGCCCAAAACAAACAAAAAATGACTCACAACAAATTTAGTCTCAGTCAGATTAGAAACTTTTGCCAAAATTATGTTTTCCATGAATTGCCAATTTACCATGCAATTTCAGTGCCTTCTCTTTGGTACATAACACTTTCCTGACTCTGAGGTCCAGGATTCACCTAACTTGCAATTGTTACAATATAAATAATCCCCCTAGTCTAACCATTAGGTGAGCTTCTGTGTGCAAAGAAGATAAATTTTCCAGAGCTGTTCATATATTTTATGATGATGCGAACCATACCTGCTTTTCTCCATGGAATAAAAACAGAATCTAGACAACTGGATTAGATGTCGACAGCTCTACTCCCTCAGGTGCATCTTCTGTTTGCGTGAAACACCTCAGGGCATTGCAGTGCTTCCCACGAGGACAAAGTACCTATGTGCGTGTATGTGAAAAGAAGTACTAGAACAGCCTGGTCAAAGCAGAGACACAGATAATGTAGAACCTAATTTTGGCTTAAGATCACACACTAAGGCATAGAGGAGAATATAAAGAAAGACAGCAGTATTACTGACTCTACAGCTAATCCTGACCTGAGGTAGTAAGTCCCTTTTGGTTTGCTTCAGACCTGAATACAGCTTCAGCTGAGCGTGTCTGTACCCAAGCACAGTCCGGATAACGCTGGCATATCATGATGATAAAAGTCTCATGTCATAACTCAGGCAACCCGGACATAGGTAGCTAAGAGCTGGATGTGGTCTTCTTCAATATGAGGAGGTACGTAACTCCAGCTAAAGGTGGCAAATTGTAGTAGGCACTGCAGTAGCAGACCAATTAAGATAATTTCTCCTTAAGGTTACTTACTACTTATTTCAGTACGTACGCTAGTCTGAAACATATGTAAATGCAGCTGAGAGACACTAGGGACTGTTTTGTTAGAAGCGATAATCAACCTGAGCATTACAAACATGCTGCAGGCTAAACAAGTTGGCCTATAGCACTACAAGAGCTACTCTGCTTTGAAAATCCTCATAATCATTGCCAATGCATCTATGTCACAGAAACGAAGCAGAAGAAGGGCATAATCAAGCCAAGCTGAGCATGTAAAGAATCATATGGGAGATGGAATGAGCAACCACTTCTGTATAGTGAATGGTGATTTCTGTTTTCAAGCCAGATGTTTTACTGACAACACCTTCAGATGTTGCATGAATATTTCAGCACAAAATGAGCCCGAGCTACAAATTAATGTGTTCTTTTTTCAGAGCCAGTTAAATATACTATTACGGCTAACGACATTTTCCCTTTCAGACACAGTTATTTTATTTGGATAAAATAAAATGCCTTATTCAGCCCAGCAAAAATCTCTCTTAAAAAATGTATTGGAATGCATAAAAATATGTGTAAGCATTTGTAACAAAGACTATTAGATTTATAGAGTCTGTCAGATGAAAATGCCACAGCTCAATAAATCCAGGACAAGTTAATGATATCCACAGAGTAATATGGTCTGAAGTTGCAAGTCCTTTCTCATCTGAGTAGTTTCTTTGTTCCGTATCCATATTCTTTTGAATATCTTTTGTTCCCATAAGAAAACAAACAAAAAATTGCCATTGCCTCTTTACTAAATCAAGTTGTGTGTTCCAGCTGAAAGACTGGATCTAAAAACCTAAGGTATGGTAAGAGCTACCCCTCCTAAGGCAGATGGTAGGATTGTAGACTTCTGCTTTCTAGTGTATATTGCAAAAATTATCTGTATTTCTGAGAACAGAATCGATAACCTTGGGCTACTGAAACCACGGATATTTTGGTCGTGGGCATGCCTGATGCTCTATTTTACACAGGAGATTAAATTTTATCATTTTTTTGTCGTAGAAATCATTTTGAAGAATATCATGTCTTATGATTATCTGATTCACATAGATGTTTAAATAAAAGAAATAGGTCCTGATTAAGAAGAAATGCAGTAATCATCTGTCCATCAACTATACTGCTTCACTGCCTTCATGTACTTTATTTGTATAGTGTATTTGAGAAAAGCTTTTACATAGCTTCACAGAAATTGCACTGGCTTACATTTTTATGTACTATACATCCATTAGTGACCTACACATTGACGACACTTTCTATAAATTAACAGGTTAGTCTATGCATCTTAATGAAAAGTATCGGCTAAATTTCATAGTGAAGAAGTCCATATTGTGTCTTTTTCTCTATGGCTACTTTTATTTACGTAGTCTTTTGAAGGAAAACCGATTTCATTGCCTTTAAAATGAGACCTTTTATTAGTGAGCCAAATCAAATCAAGGTGCTGTGATGTGATCTCCAAGAAACATGTGTAATAAAAAGATCCTTGTTACAATAAACATAAACCAGTGCAGATTTACCTCCTTTTCCTCATGTAAGACACCAAAAATGTTATTCAAGAACCTTGCCCCTGCCAGACCTAACGCTAACCATTCGGCTTTACCTGTGCAGGACTGACAGCAAGCTGTCTTCCAAAGGTGTATTGTTATTATTGATGGTGTTGTTACACATAAACTTGGGACAGAAGACTTGGGACAAAATTCCCAGCGGAGACCATCACATATCCAAACATATGAACTATCAGAAGTTGTCTAAGTCCTGTCATTTTCTCACAATACAGTGTTACAGTCTTGCTTCTCCCTTTCTAACCTTCCACATATCAATTTTGTCTTTGCTTTTCAAATCCCAGCTAATTAGATGATTTCACTTCCTTGTGACACCGGACTCTCATGTCGAGTTTCTAATTACAAGGACTATGTAGTGTTCTATTAACTGTGGATTTTTGCTTCTTAGATTTGTGGGTTAATTGGTAATATCAGCATTCAACTTTTTTTCAAGTTGTTTTACATTACAGTAATTAACCACATGTCCTGGCCAGTTAAAATTAACCATTTATCGGCTTTTTATTTCTTCAACCAACTTCTGTGAAGATTTTGTGTTTGCCATTCTTGGTTATGTTGTGAAAAGTAAAGAACAGGGAAGTACATACCATAAAATGTATTTATCTTTTGAGAGAAAGCATCTTCTGATATATTCATGCCTCTTATGGCATTAGGCTAATCAAATTGATTAGGTGTTTTGTTTTTTTAAAAATGGTCCTATTTATTTTACATTTTTAATTATGTTTGCATCACATTAGTGAGTTTTTTCCCAGCTATTACATATATACATTATAATCACTATATGCAAATTGAAACACATATTTATATAATCTTGAAAAATGATGTTATAGGCAAAAGCTAAAGTCATAATAAAACTTCAAGAGTGAGCAACACAATACTGAATAAACACATACAAATACATAATTTATCTTCCTCTTTACAGGTATTATTTTGAATTGGGAAGGTTTTATTGTAATCTGAATGGTTTGCAATCTCTGATGAATGGCTTTTCCTTTCTCCCCGCCACAGTCCCTATCTTTGAAATAAGGTAATTTTCCTTAATTGTGTCTATCATGCTTGTTTCATGCAATTTCTGTGGGGCAGAATATGCTTTTCCTATGCTAAATATCATTCCATAGTGCCTAGTATAATGTAGGCTAGAATAATGCAGTATAATACCACTCTCTAGGTGGTCTCATCACTTACAATGAGTTTGAAATTCACCTTTCACTAACCGCTTCTTCAAGTTTAAGAAGCTGGGCACTTGCATTAACAATGGAAAACTTAAAAAAACGTAGAATGCCATAGACAATGCATGTCTAGATATTTTCTGTGAGACAAATTTCTCATTCAATAAAAGATGATTTGAAAAATTGACATTGCTAACTAGGAAGTCCCTTACAAGGTTACTGATATTGTTGTTTTAAAAGGTATGCTTAGTCCTCTGGCTGGAGATAGCTGGGGTTGTAATTCACCTACAGAAAGGTCAGATGTTACGCACATAGCTCAAAATATGACTGCAAGATGCTCAGAAATTACAACAATAGACTTGGACTAGACCAGAGCAGAACTTGGAAAATATATGCTATAGATGCTGATTGGATTTTTCAATGGTGTTTGAGTTGTTGATTTTCTTTACATCAACAGAGGAGAATAAAATTCTTCAGATAAAAGAACTGTAACTGCTGACTAGATTCCTGTTTGTAATATGTATCAAAATGCTACATAATCTCAGTGAAAACTCAGTTTTCTGTGCCTTTAAATGTGACTGACATATTGGGTTTTTTAAATCTAACAATCGTTCTTTCAAATATGTTCATATGCTGTGAACTTTGGTGCAAAGATCTCTACTGACTTTGAGAACTCTGATGTTTCAGTTCAAGCGAAGACAAAACTAAATAGTTTCTTAGGTACCCAAAATATTCTTACAAGGCTTTGCACAATCACTGTTTTTCTTCCAACTCCCAAACAACCTTTAATCATACAGTATATTGCTTTGGTTATTAAGAGGAAACATTACCGCCTAAAACTGAGGACAATCAACTTTCTAGTGAAGAGTTACTCTCTGGCATACCAAACTACAAGCCCCTTTGGGCAAGCTACCCGTGTTTCTGAATATCTAAGTTAGGAACAGTCAAAAGGATCTTGATTTGAAGACACTATGTATGACAGGAACAAAACCAAGGTGCCGTATAACTTAACTTTGAATTTTGTAATATCAATTTCAAATCTATGGCTCCAATGATGGCTGCAAAGAGAGAAGAACTACAAACAAGACAAAAAAACCCAGAGCTGCCTGGTAGAAAGGATTATGGGTGATGCTGATGCAAAGCCTATACACTAAAGGCCATGCAACCAAGAAATATGGTATATTTAATATATTTAATATTTTCCTGGAAGAAAGAAAACTATATCTGCTTCTCCATAATCTGAGCAACATGAAATAGCAAAGTACATTTCCTTTATGTGCTTGTTTTCCTTTTGTCCTTGAATTGGATATAGTATAGATATGATTTCCATACACCCAATTCTGTTTCCTTTAATTGAACATAAACTAACATCTCCATTTGAGTATGTTAACCATGGAAAGATTTGCCTTTCTGGAGTGACAGCAAGGAGGCATGGATAGAATTAGTTAAAAACTAGCAGTCTAACTAGTGTGTATATATATATATATATATATTTAAATCAGTATTCCAAGGGCAGCTGCTGTTATTCAGGGCATTTCACTTATGAGCAAAATATTAAATTAGATTAGCTTACAGAACCCATAAACATGTTATGTCGGTGTGTTATAAGAAAGATAATAGAAGTAATAACAAATAGAACTTAGAATCACATTTTAATTAGTCATATGAACAGTTTAACACAGAAATACTGACAAAGCAAAACTAACAGTGTAATGAAGCTGCTTAAATGTGTAGATAGGAGTCATCCTTGCAATATAAATGCAGTATTTAATAAGAATTTTTACTTAAAATAATGATTTCACTAAATCACTGTAACTAGAAAAAGGCCAAATGAGAAGTATGCCCTGTTTGACTTTACCTAGGGGAACAACGACCTTCTTTTTTTCAATATGAATCTTACTATGAAAAAAAAAAAATGCAATTCATGCATAAAATTACTCATATATTTCTTAGAATATCTGATTTGTGGTTCACATGAAGAGGTAGTTAGGAAGAGAGGTGTCAGGTTGGCCTCCTCTGGATAATTCCTTTATTTTTGAATTTGAATGGTATTAATGATGACTCTGTATAACCACTTTAACTCTTTCGGAATTGGGCATCTGACAACAATATTTGCTGTCAAAATTGTTATTAAATAGCTAATCTAGCCAATGTCCAAACAAAATTCAGCAAATAATTAATTGAAGCTTTCAGTTATTATCACCCAACAAAAAAAAAACAAAGGCAAAGACTCAGCATTTTATAAAACAGTAATCGTAAAGTCCTTGAAGCACCACATATATATTGGTCAAATGGTCCAACTAGATGAAATATAAATTAATTTCTTGACACTGTAAATGTTTCCTGAAGCAGCTATATTTCTGTATTACACAGGATGGTGGGGTGCATAACCATATATTGTAACACAAGAAAGTTGTTTCATTAATTAATATAGTTGAGTTTCTATGTAATCGTGATTAACATTTAACTAAATCCAACATCCTCAGTAAAGGAATCACATAAAAACAAACATTATGAATAAAAATGTTGTGATTAAAATAATAATAAGAAAAGAATCTAACCAAAACAAAAACTTATAAAAACTAATGACGTTATCTTTGTAATACACGTACATATATAGCCCCAGCTACCACACTGGGAGTTGCTGAATGCATTTGAAGATAGAAAATACTACTATTCCCTTTGTACCAATGTATCACTGTGGCAAAACTCCTCAGTGATTTGCTCAAGATCATACAGGCAGAAGCTGCACAACAGGGAAGCACTCTTCAAGCTAATACTTTAATCGCTGAACCTGCCTCTCCTTTAACAATCTTAAATAATAAGAAACTAAGCTAAACTAAGCTAAACTAAATGAAACTAAACTAAACTAAACTAAACTAAACTAAACTAAACTAAATAAATAAAATAAAATAAAATAAAATAAAATAAAATAAAGTAAGAAGAAAGAGGAAAACGCATATCTAAATGGGCACGTCTCAAGAGGTTAGCTGAACATGGCTTTCAAAGAAGTGAGTCTTTCTTTTTTATTAAATCCTGCAGTGAAAAAAATGGCAAGTGAAACATACTTGGAAACATGGGCTAAGAGGGATTCTAAATAGTCAAAGACATAATAATACATTATTAAAACCCATTGTCACAATATAGCATTCAGATCAAGAGCTTAGCAGGAATTAAAAAAGGATTAAACCTTTATAAGGATAATGAGAACATCCATAGTTACTTTAGATAGGATATAAAATAATATTTTTAGAAAAGAAATACAGGCCTTCCTCAGGGCATAAGTGAACCATTAACTTAGGAAGTTAAGAAGAAACTTCATCTATAGAAAAGTTATTGTTCAATTTGTAACTTTGTTTGAAGAAACTTGTAGAGGATGCCATTAGAAATAGAAAAACATTGTAGAAGAACTAATGATCAAATCTATTTTGACAATTTCTATTCTTAAACCCTGTGTGTTAAAAACATTGTACTGTAACAGTTTGAATATTGTCATACATGTTCACCTCCTTTCAACTGGTATAATCAAGATCTCAGAGAATTTCCTAAAAACAAATAGGAGTAAATAGAAGTGTATGTTCAGAGCAGTAGAAAATTAAATTTAATTTAACTGAAAGAAGGAAGATCAAAATCTCATTAGCCTTTTCATCATTTGACTTGCACCTGCTGGCTAGCTCATTTATATTCACTTCTTGTCTTAATACTTAGACCTAAATTTAAAAAAAGTTGTAAGCACATATTAAAAGCAGAACTTGTTATATCAAATTTTTAATTATATTTCTATGTAGTTTCTAATGTGTACAAATTATATGCTTTGGAAAATATTATACAGTTCAAATAATTGGCGAATGACGTATGCAGAAGAAAAGTGCTTCTAACTTTACCACTTTGCCATGTACACACAATGGTTATTCAGATGTGTCACCATTACAAAGGTCATAACTATAAGATACAAATCTTGCCTTTGCTTGCCATGAATAATGTTAAAAACAAAAACAAAAACCAAAACCAACCCACATTCAGAGACTGGCAATTTTTGATGGTGTGCATAGTAGTCCCTTAAGAAAGAGAATTGAATGACATCTCCTCTTCCAGCTTAAGGGTCATTTCCAGTGGTAAGAAAATGAACTTTTCCTGAAAAGGCAAAACTTAAAAGTCCTCACCACCTCAGGAATGATTTTCCTACAAGGAATCTTTCAATACTGGTGACATCACTGATTTTTTTGAACACGGAGAAGACATCATGCTTCACAGACTGGTGTTTTCTTGGGTATTTTGCCATCATTTAGGGCACAAAACCTCACTTGTGAGGGGCATGGTAGGACATTTTTAGCTCAGGGTTTGCTGTGTGGGATATTTGCAGATTCATTGAGTCTCTGAATAACTTGAAATGTCAGAAGGCCCTATAGTTTACCTGCAAATGGGAAAGAGCAATGAAATATCCTTTGTGGGTACAACTGCAAATGATGGCTCCTCAGCACGCTCAGGTCTAATTGTCTACTGTGTTCATTGCACACAAATGTTACGTCATTCCCAACCTCCCTTTTATGAGGAACCTGTTAGTTTGCTCTGATAAGAAAATATCCAGCTGAAGTTCTGGATATAGTTCACTCTAGAAATTTCTCACTTGACTGTATTCACCCTCCTCCAACGTACTCCAACACTATTCCAGGATTTGTACACTTACTATTTCAGGTACTTGAAACTGAAAAAAAGACCCATATACACAAAAATACTTATTTCTCAGAATCACAGGGGCAGCATATGGGGCCTAAATAACACCCAGAGTCAAATATTGTGTAGTGTGGATATAGCCAATCTACTCAAGGGAGGGTGAGCATGTGTGGATGAAGAGTGGGTACAAGCTATCCTGAACAGACTAAGATGGATGGATTTTGCAGTACGCATGTAGCATGTGTGATTCTTTAGGTTTTACTTCAGTCTTCCATTTATTCACATAGGAAGTTAAAATCCGTATAAACTACAAATGGTTCAGAGAAAGTGAATGGAATATAGATAGTCACTACTGGCAACAACTATGATTAGTCACTATTGGCTACCATCATAAAATTATGCACTACCATCAAAATTACTGCACTGCAAGTGTAAAACAAAGAGAAAGGTGATTTTTTTTTTCCTTCCACTTTTCTTCCGTGCTTCTTTTTATACTCTGACGTATTTAAATTCTGAAGCTGACTGCCACAGGTTGTCACGAAGATCAGAGATATTAGTGGTTTGGAAAAACACATGTAGACAATCTTAAGTCTAGTAGTAGCTATTCAACGACACAATTTGGATGCAATATCAGATTCAGGAAGGCTCTACCCTATTGCTTGACAGAGACTAGAAAGCATATAGCTAAGTTGCCTCTTTTTCATGTTTTTTCCCAGTGTATGTGCAGTATTTACCACTACCAGAAGGAGGACAGTTGGATCACACACCGTACAACAGTTCTTACGCTCTTATATACTCTACGACAACTCATACTATGAAGTTGTCCTAATAAAATGATCGGTTCTACTTTTTTTTTCAGGTTTTGCTTCTGTAACTCCTGGTATTCCAGGCACAAATGGATTTTATAGAAGTTATTTACATTTAGAGTAGCATGCAGTTCTTCACAAGAGGGAACTATCTCACTGACTCATAGATCAAGTAAAAAATAAAAAAATCTCTATTTTGTAATGATGTTTGTAATAATCAGATTTTGACTGGTCAAATTTTGATTGTTGTTTTAGCATCAGAAGCTGTTGATGCAGGAGTTTTGTTTTTTAAAATGGCAACTACTATTTTAGTTTAGATTTGCCAGCTTAAAAATCACAAATCCATTTTCACAGTTCATATATAGCTCACTGTACAATTTCTAGCACAGCAAGGACAAACTCAGTAGATAAGTAGAGAAAATTATTTTGAAACTAAGTCAGCGTTTTTAAGGAATTTGATTTATAAAATGCAATTTTTTGCCTTCAGTAAATCCTTGAAAGTCATTATGGCATTTTTTTCTACTTAACTTTCTTCAGTATGCCTGGTGATGGAAATAGCTATTTACAATATTTAAAGTAGTTTTATAAATGCTATTTGAAAAACATAGTTACCTTTATTTCCCTGGTACTATTTTTCCATTAATGTTTTGGTACACAAGAAAATGTGTTTTCACAAAAGCAAAACAGGATTATAGGAGCTAAGCCCAGTCTTGAATTAAAATCAGGGAAGTAAATATGAACAAAACAATAATTGTTATGACTATACTGCAAAATAACTACCATTTTATCTGAGAGGAAGCTAAAATACAAATTCTATAGGAAGTCATGTTCTAGAGAAGTTTGAAAAATGTGGCTTTAACCTAATTTGGTGTTCTTTTCCATCCTGATTTTGGGGTCACACTTTCTGGGAACATCCTAGAGCAGTCCTAAGGCTGCTCTGAATGACACATGCCTGTATGGTGTCCAGGTGATGCCAGGTCTGCCTGGATGTGCCTGCAGAGGGGTGGCACACTCCCAGAGGTTCACACCAACAGCGCTCTCCCCTAGAACAAGAAAATCAGAAAAGGGTTGGTACAAGAAATTTTCAGCGTGACAAAATTGAGTGTAGAATTCTCTGTTATGACAAAGAGTGACTGAATATGGGGTCAGGTAGCTCTTTACTGTATGAAAGTCCCTGACCACTTGCTGCTGGAGAGACTATGTTTTTCCATGAATAACAGAAAACCAAAGCACAAAGCCAGGGAGGACTAGTGATGTTAGCACCGTGGGAGATGAGTAGGCTATGTACTACTGTTACTGGTGCTATTACTAATTTATTTAGCATTCAGACTAGAATGTAGCGAGGAGTCTTTTGTCACATCATTTTTTAGAGCCAGACACCAGAGAGATGGAAGTTAAACAAATTAAAAACCTGTTCATTGCCCCAGGCATGTTTTACTTTGTCATTTGGCTCAGTTCATTTCAGCATTCCACTTTTAATGGCTCACTTAGTTAAACTTGAACTTATGATTACTGTTACTACTTCTAATAAAGGCCTGTTTTGTGAGGGTTTCATTACTGTTGCCTCAGGATAACAGCTGCTAATTTGTTTTATTACTAGAATATATTTTATTTAGATTTTTCTCTTAAAAACCACTGGCTGTGGTGCTTGCAGTCATTGTTTTCTACTCTAACAGTTAGTTTGCAGAGCTGGCATAGCCTACAGGACGTTGTGTACGGCAGGACTGTGGACTGATGAGTCAGATCTACAAACATGTCTCATTTATAGCACAGGTTTGCTTCTTGACTTTGACAAAATAATTTCTTTTCCTCATGTAAAATACAGACAGTAATACCTGGATCTCCGGTTAGGGGCTTAGATGCCTGCTGATGAATTGTGCTAGTAAGAGCAGCTTATTTTCTAGCAGAGTTTATACATTGTTGTTTTATACCACTTGTACACTGGAGCAAATTCACTGTCCTCAGTACAGTTATTAAGGATTTTCATTGGTGAACTCTAGTGTTAGAGCTCTATGGGACAAATTCAGTGCTTCTTTGAATTTGTGTAATAATTACAAAGAATTGCACTGTTATCATGCTGCAGTTAATTGCATTATCTTGGAAATGTATAACTGATAGATGAACCCAAATTTATGGCCTAAGTTCAGAAGACAATCTGGGTTCTGAACTAGTTATTTTGGTACTTGTGTTTTTCCCTGATGCGCGGTATAAACAGATTACTCCCTGTCAGACTCCTGAAGCTTGGCTGCTCTGGCTATGCTTAGCAAGCATAACAGACTTACATTGCCCAAAAGGATCCTGAGGCAGCATAATAGTAAGTGTCCCACCACAATCCTTCCCAGAGCAGCTTATGTACTTCTCTGCATGGAGCTGAGCCTCAAGCCCACCACGTTTTCTCAGGTTGCAAGGAAAATTTAAGACCTGCATTTTCTAATCCCTTGCTCAGACCAAAGGATGATCTGGTCTGCATTTCCTATACTTATATCTGAGTACTGACATATAAATCATATTTGATTTACCTACTATTTCTGTATTTGGTGCAGTGATTATAATGAAAATTAAACTGACTTAATTTCTATGATAAAAGCAGCATAAAAAGACATGTATTGCATTGTTTCAAATCCCCCGTACTTTCTCTTAGAATCATGCTATAAATTGATATTCTAATTACTTTTGGGGTATATTATGCAAGTAGTTGGTTTATTTTATCTAAAGCTGTCTGCTGAAGACTTCACAGTAATTGAGAAAGAAAACGTGATTCAAAGAGCCAAGAGCTGAGGAGGAAGACTTTGTAATGCTGAACTTGAGATTTGCAACTTAGGCTAGAAGGGAACGGTCTTCCTAAAATCACTTTCTGTTTATTGGACAAATATATGCCCCTCCAAAACACCTGGATGAAGCACCTGACAACTATTCTGCCCAGAGCTCATGTTCTCACACAGAAAGAAGTGATCCAGTGGGTATTATTCCCCAGACCATTATCAGGAGCAAAGCTAAATCTAATCTATGCAAAAGCCTAGGTTGCCTTCACCAAGAAGAGATGAAATATCAACAACACACAATAGCAAATAAATTAAGCGCAGTGGAATTTTGCAGGCTGTCATTTATGAACACAGAGACAGCAAATTGTAAGTATAATGTCAAGGGAGAGCCTGGTACATGCCATAGGAGCAGGACATGCAAGAAATTTCCACTGTTTTTTAGTTACCAAATCTTCCAAAACCCTTTTAACTAAAGACAGTGATTGTATCTGTAAACCTGGTGTGCTGAATTTGTGGCTGTTCATCTCTGACAACTCTTTAAAGCCAAGCAGTTATGAACATTAGGCCACCTGGTTTACATAAGTAGTTTTGAAAAGCTGGGTCTCGGTGCACTTTTGGGACAACTGATTTCATAATAAACTGCACCACTGACCTCTGCTGAAGATAATCAGTACTGCTCACTTTTTTAAACTCGGTTCCTTAGTAAGAACAAAAAGGGATTCTCCCTTCAAGTCAAGCTGCAGGGGCTGGAGACTGAAGCTGGAAGAACAGTTTGGCCATCAGATCAAGGAAATAAAGACCATAGATGGGAGAGAAGAACCTGAGCTAAGGGACAACACTGGCATAAAAACACTAAGTTATGTATTTGTCATGGATACATTCATGCTGCAAGAGCAAAGAAATTTGGTGCAGCCAAAAGTGTCTAACTGGATAGTGCTGGCATTTGTGAAAAGGACTGCATTTCCTACACATATGAAGGAGGCATAATTTGAAGCTTCAGTAAAACCCTTCCAGTCTTATGTTCTTGTCACTGTTTCCACCTGGTATCACAGTGCTTCCTTTGAGTTTAACTGCAGTGCTAAATCACTGAAAACCTCTCATTTGGAAAGAGACTCTTCTGCTCTACGAATGACTTGCAGTCACCAAACATCACTGAGAAATATCAAACATCTTTCCTCACAGGTGAATACAAGAGGCATCATACATCTGTAAGAACTTCCATTCGTGTTGTAACACAGTATCAACTTTAAGTACAATTAAAAACTTCACCTTCTGACCCCTCAGTGCAACCTCAAATTTTGCTTTCAGGTTCCCAGTCATTATCAAACCAGGACACCCTATTTCGCAGTGTCACTATGTAGACTATTCCAAAGTTGGAGCTCCATTATCATTCACGGAGAATTCAAACTTGGATGTTCCTATAACAAACAAAATTCTTTGAATGAATCCAGGACACAGACAGCAAAAAAGATTCAGGGAACAAAAACATGTAAAGGAAATATCATTTCATTTGCAAAAGACTAGGATAATATTTAAAACAGTTTTAAGAACAGGCCAAATGAGAAAGGCAGGGTACACTGTAAAGGGAGAAGTGGATGGCTAAGAAGCAACAGCTGCAGTTTCCTGCTGAGGGTTTCTGTAGTTTAAACTAGATTTTCTCAGCTTTTGACCTTGTTGACTGTTTGCTTTAATGTACTTCCTTCTTTTCCTTCTATTTGCTTACCTGAGGTTCCTCACAGCTATTTATCTTCCTCTTTCATCCTTTCACTGCACTTGCTTCCATCACGGCCTTTCTTTTCAACTTCATTCCTATCCCATTTGCTTAAGCAAAGAACAGTGAAGCAAGGAATTAGCAACATCTATACCATGCAGGCTTTTTTTACATTTTTTTCTTCATTTTGTGCCCCTGACTTTTCTCAAAGGGATCTGAGTAAGATGGAGTGTTGAATCCTCAATAAACAATTTTCATCATGGAAAATAGCATTGAAATAAGTGCCATAATATCTGCATTTTGGTCTGTTGGTGTGTAAATTTTTGGAAAAGCAGTAGTAATCTTCATATCCTAGTGAAAGAGGATAAAACAACTCTCTTCCTTGCTCCTCCAGGGAGCTAAAAGAATTTGTCACTGATAAGGAAGTCATTTAGAAGGCATTTCTAGGATATCAGTCAGGCTTATAAGCAGCACAGCAGGAGCCATATCAAGGAGACCAAGGCAATTAGCAAGGAAAGTCAATTCCCTGGTGAGGCTGAGAGATGTCTGAATTCTACTACTAGCTGGCCTATTCTGAAGTTTTGACTGAGTTTTGGCTGAATTTATTCCTGGTTAGAAAGGCCATCAAATGTTGTACTTTTAAAAAGTGGTAGAAATATAAAGCATATTTGATAGTCATAGGGAATATATTTTAATTGATTCGGCAGTGCAGCTCCTCCAATCTCTCAAGTAATTTAGGACCTGTATTTTGGAGAGTTTAGGGTCTCCAATCCTAGTAATTCAATAGCTGAATTAACTCTAATGCCCTGAATGATCCTTAATAGCCTACATCTCCAGAAAATGGTAAGAATAGGGATGTAGGGTCCTAAATAGATTTGTTTCTTCTTCATACTCATTTAATCCTCTGCAAAATCTTCTTTCAAAGTCTACTTCCCCAATCATTGCAGAATTTTTGATGAATAAGGCGGAAGTTCCTGTAAAAGTATGTAATTTTATTCCCGAATGTTTCCTAACATTACTGTTTGTTAGCAACATCTAAAATATTCATTATACAGTTGAGGATGTTCCTGTATTTTTGATAATTTTTCATTTTTAATAATTGTAGAAATGAAAATAATTTTTGAGCAATCAATGGATTCCTTAGCACAAGGAGCCAAATAAATTTTGTAATTTAATTACAGGGACCTTAGGCTGCTCAGTAAACACACTCAAAACTTTATGTCTAAATCTGAGAAGAGTCCTAGCTCACCTTCCTAATTAGAGATAATACATCTTCTCTAATTAGGTTCCTTTCGTGCATAGGTCATTCTGGACCTGGATAGAGCTGGAGGGAAAATGTTGGTCTGCAGTTAGAATAGAAAGCAAATGAAAAAGTGAGAGAAAAGGCAGAAGAAGGAGAGGAGATGAAGTAGAATAGATCTATGAAAGAGGGAAAGACAAAACCACATTTTGCATGTGCTTGGTTTATTTCTTTATTGGTTTGGTCATAACACTAAGAAATTTCCATCTGTGGTACTGTTATTTGCCTAGGTCTGCTCAATGAGGCTCACCATTGAAGCTGAGAGCCCTGAGGTGAAATAAAACATCTGCAGACCTTTACAAACTTGGCACAGAAAAATCTGCAAGAAAAAGAGCAGAGGTGGATTGGCTTGTCCCATCATTATTTATTCTAAACTATACCTTACATATAACATATAACCTTTTGTTATTTTGGCTCCCAGACCTGTGTCTTTTCTAGTTTAACAGATACAATCTTGGGATAGTTCTGGGACTATATTATTAGATACTTTTTGAACTCTTTGAGGCATACTTTTTGTAATTTTGGTTGTTTAAAAGTTAGTGTCTTGATTCATTGCCAATCATGTGCATCCACTAACATCCGAAATGCTCTCAGGTCTCCTGGCTGATCTTCTGCTGCTGGATTACTTGCAAATCCAGTAACATAATGTCGTCCCTGTAAGAATGCCTTAAACAGCACTAGACACCAACATTTAGGTGATTGAATTGTGCTCTTATCTATCTTCCACAGACAATGAGTACTTCCACAGGCATTTCCACAGGATGATTCATCCTATCTACCTTAAATATCATACTTTGGTCTGTGAGGAACCACGCCCATGCTGCCCTTCCTGGGCTGCCTAACTGTCTCCATTAACCATAGAGCAATTCAGACTAGATATTTAATTTTCGGACAGTTAAAATCAGATTAAATGAAATCTAACCCCTCTCTGTCTGTCATACTGATTTGATTGACAATCGTTGTTTTAAGTTACAGGTTACAGTGAACTTGCACTCATTTCTCAGAGTGGAGCTGAAAATTAATGTAGCTTTCCTTTGGTAATCCTTATATGTGACACTGCACGCAAAAAATAGTGGTTGAGGTTGAGGCCTTGTTACTGTATTCAGAACACATCTTACTCAACTATAGAAAAACTATTTTCAACTATTTCCAGGTGTTGCTCAGCCGTCATTGAGCATATGTGACAGTGTCATGAATTATGGCATAAATTATGTCAATAATTTTCAGAGACTCTCTTACTAAACTGCTAAAACATATGAAATGCTACTTATGTCCTCACTCTATTTCACATGAAATAATAATAATAATAAAGAAAAAAATCAGATTTTTTTTTTTCATATGGAGACAAATTTGATTTTACCATGGATATGGTAATCTGTGAGAAAATTTGCTATAGTCAATTTACCATTCCATATGTCTGTCTTAGGATATGAGGAGGTCAAAAGTAAAAAATACTCCCTCTTTCTAAATTAACTACCAGAACTGAAGTGCAGTTCTAGGAAGATATCCCTTTCCTGAGATATGTCTATATTATAGTTTCAGTTTGGTGCAGGGATGACCTGCTCAGCTTTATGTGAGAGTGCTAAATAGTAATCCATCACACTGGAAAATTTGGTGTACCCCCTGTATCTTGCCAAAAAGCAAAATGGATTAGCCTTATTCCTAGTTGAATGTTGCACAGAAAGGCTGTTTCTGTTATCAAAGCTAAATTGTTTAACATAAATGTAGGAATCTTTCCACTGTGGTCGTTCAAATCTATTGTTTTAGTACTATTTGTAAGAGTTCTTTCCCCAGTGATTTCTCTGATATTTTTCTCCAAATAAACAAGACACTTATGATGTCTGCCTATATCAATCTATCTGTAAGTATTGGTTAGGTATCTGACATTTGCAGGCAGTAGAAATAGAGGTTTTTAAACCAGAGATGAAAAGATTATAGCTACCCCAACGGAACTGTTCTATCTGGCATCACCTGTATTGCCAGGGGCTGCATAAGAAGTGCCTTGATGCATTTATTAGATGTTGTTTGTGTTAAGAATATATCTCTTGATACTGGATGTAAAAGGTTATTCTGCATCATGTTAATGTGCAAATCTAAAACAATTTGTAAATACCTCAGTCAGGCTGACAAATAGGGTTGTTGACAGTGCTGCCACTGGGGAAAAAAACCACTGGGCTTATGTAAGGAATTCCTCACGCAGAAAACAATCTGACACCGAAAAACCCCAACCAGCTCAGGAACATGAAAATGCCTCCAAAATATACTGCCCAGTGCGGAATTGTGTGAAATGATGTCTGTAGAGCACTGAAGAAATCCTGCATAGTGAATGACTTAAAAAATCACTACCATAAACATGTCGTGAGCTCTTTTCATCATTACTTCACAACATACCTCAGTTTTGAAATGAAATGCATTTCCAGATTTACACCTCAGAATACATAATATGGATAGGTAAACACAAAAGAGAGAGTATGTCACTGACACAAAAAGAGTAATGCAAAGTTTAAAACGAAGTTGCTTATTCATAATTTGCCAGTAACACTGCTGAGTCACATTATGTTCATAAACAGCCCACGGAAAAATCTCACTTGTAGGTACAAATTCTGCTCAGCGTGTAGCCAGTAGGATCAGCTACAGGGCCACCTTTGCTCTGTCTTTTCTGTAATCCAAAAGAAAAAAAATACAGAGACATGGAAAAAAAGGACTATACCAAATTCTTCAATGGTGAAAAGTCCCTATAGTCTGATACTAAACTGAAAGCATAATGGGGCAATTAGACCCAATATTAAAAATATTTATGAAGGTCAATTTAGAAATTAATATACTGCATATAACTATATATCTTATTGTGTTAATAAGTAATCAATACATCATTATGACTACCAGCAGTATTACCAAACTAATTTTCTCTTCCCAGGTATTTTGTTTGCTTTAATTCACTGACACAGGATAATGACACGTCATGCAACATTGTTGTACAAATCAATAGCCTTCTACTTAATACTGACAAAGTATAACATTAGCATGGGATATCAGACCCCAGTTCCTCCTGCTGTCTAACTGTCTGTGAAAAGGCAAAATTTTCAGATTTTAATATAGAAGAAATTGCAATGACTGTAAAAACTATTTGCACCAACATAAGGATTCTTTTCCACATTGGTGTTTCTTTCCTTCACGTATTGTATCTGTGGCCAGCATCGAGAAGGGACACAGGGATTATGGTGCTAGATACCACCACTAGAGTGAAATACACAATCCTCAGTGAGATTTCACAGTTTTTTATAAAGGAAGGAAAAATTGATGCCTCAATTTAAGCAGTTAATCCAATAGATCAGAGAAAAATTGTCAACCTAATTACGCTAAGTTAATTTACCTAAAGGTAGGATCCAGGTACTGTTTAGGATGTCCTAAGGTATATTGCCCAGCTTTCACATACCTATAGGTCCAGAGAGACACAAATCTCCCTTGTGCTTTATATCAAATGTCCTAGCATATGCCTTAAATAACCATAGCATCCCAAATGGCAATCCTGATGTGCACTTTTCTTTTCCACATTTCCCAAAGGACTACCCTTAAAAATATGACAATAAAAAAAGAGATGGTTAGCTTCTGTGCATTAAAAAAACCACTTTCTATTTATTATCTGCAGCCATAAACATTAGAAAATATCTCTTCTCCCTTTAAAGTGAAGATGAAAGTTGGGAGATCTGCATTATCTCTTGAATCCTGAAAGTATATCCTTAAGTAGCCATCAAAATAACTGCAAGAAAAGCAGTAAAGAAGTAACATTAGCAGAAGGAGCCTTCCTAAATTATTTATTCAGGGAGGTCTCTGAGATATCAGTCTTAGAACAAGCTTCAAAACAGTCAAAATGCTGTGTGAATGTCTCCATCCATTCATTCATCCATTACCTGAAGCTCTTTCAAAAACTGATAATTCCACCCCCCCTCCCTGCCTTTTGACCCACAGACTAACTGTTAGAAGAAAACATAGGAACATAAGTATGGGAATATAATTTCAATTCATTTCTGAGTAAAAAGCCTCCTAGTCCATACCTCCCTGGAGAGAGCCCTCCATAAACAGTGCATTAATCTCTTCTGCGGAAGAGGATTTTACAGGAGAGATCTTTCTTATTTGATTCCATGATTCCATGATTCCATGATTTGACCCAATGATGTGACTTTTGTATAGATAAAATCTCTTTCCTTGTCGCCTTTGATGGACTTTCCAATAAAAAATAAAAACAAACGAGCTGGGTTATAGGGATGAGGAGGAATGGTTTAGTTGTTGTGTTTTCCATGTTATCTGAGAATACCAACTGGATCGCTCATGAGACTTTGGCTGAGAAATATTTTAGATTGCAGTTGGATATAAGAAGTAAGAGATGACTGATCTTTTCAGTCTTTACTGATTAAAATGGTTCTGAACAGAGGCATCACACCCAAATACCTGGTAAGACCTGTGCCTCTTAACTTAGGTCATTCGGCAGGTTTTTACAGGTGGTTTGTTCACACTCAAGTACAAATAATTTCTTTCAGGCATTTTGGACTTGCTACAAAAGATCAGTCTGTCTGGCAACTTTCTGGTGGTATTAGACTCACTATGCATATATAAAACAGTGTATGTTTGGCAACCTTACCTATGTTGTTCACAATCACTTATTTGCATGGCATCTTCATGAGGAGCATAGAAGCAATTGTCAAGCAAAAACTAAAAAGAAAGTCCAAAGAGGTCTTCAAAAAAATAATATTAAAACTTTAAATTCCCAAAGGATTTTCAGTCATGTTTTCAGAAGAAAAAGACACAAACTCAGTTTCTGCTTACTAAGAAAAAATAAAGGAAAAGAAAGGGAAAAAAAAGGCTTTCTTTTCCCCTAACTCTCCAAATGCTGTATATTATTGCAAATAACAAGTGTAGTTTGTGGAAGGAAATAAAGCAGCCAAAAAGGGAGCACAGTGGTTTAATAAATTATTCATTTAATCATTATTGATCTCAGATGAATTAGCAAATGGTGTGCTGTAGCTGAGCACAAAGTTATTCATCTTTGATTTTAATCTTAGAGGAAGCTGAGTTACATTACATTAATGAAAACCACAACAAAACACAATAGGCAATTTCCTCACAAAATGTTTAACAACATAAATTAAGTAACTGGTTATGTTCATATAGTCCAATAACAAAAATCAAAATTGTGGCATTTGCCCTACAATCTAAAAAGATTTAGGAAAAGCACAAGGTGGCAAAAGCATTTTAAAGACAAGGTGCAACCTTCTGACTGTAGCTTTACCAGCAGTCTTGAGGGTTCAATCCCCATTCTAGATTAGCCATCACAGTCATAGCTCTCAGAGTTCCATATTTCTGTCTAAAAGGAGTTAGTATATTTTCGTTTCCAGTATAGTATGTTTTTTTGTAATTGGAAGTCCAATGGTACCTGTGAATCATGTAGGGTTAAAGAATAATTTAAAAAAAAAAGTATATTATTAAAACTTTGAGTTAGAACATTTACATTGTGCATGCCTCTGAGTGTTTGACTGAGAGTATATTGGGGAGAATACAGGTGGCAAAAAGCCCTCTTTCAGAAGCTGGGGGGGGGGTGTGGGGGGGAAACAAAAACCAAGCAGATAAAATGATTTGTTGAACATTAGGTATGTCACCCAAATGTTGTCCAGGGAAAAGCCAGAGGCATGTCTGTGACCCATGTAGGCTTATGCCTTGGAAGGTGTGCACAGAACCTGTATGAGATCAGGCATCTTTCAACATGCACACATGGAGGAAGTAACGGGGAATATGAAGGATTTTAAAATAAAATTAAAGTATTTGGCCCACCGGTAGAGTGGGATTCAATTGTCTAACATTGTTGTATAGCACAGCATCCTGTTTGATCTCCAGGTGCTAATTCATTAAGTTTTATGTCTCCAGTGCATACTGTGTTATATCCATCCATCCTTTTCAGGGGTCTCAGGTACCTTGAAGAACCACAAAACCCATTTTACTTATATGGATACAAAATTAAAACCTACTCTCCAGCTTCATTTTCCGTTAAGCCTCAGAAATCCAAAATACAAAGAGACACTTGCCCAAAACGGTCTGGTCACCTGGCTAGAGCCCAGAGCACACTTCATCCCAACTTTGAAAGCTGTGCTATTCTGCAGTACAAGATTTCTATGTAATAGAAACAAAAAGCAAACAGGACTTCTGGACTCTTTTTAGCTCAGTGTTTAGGGCACTCAACTAATATAGAGAATTCTTTGAATGTGATCTTTATAGCAAGACAGTTCTGATTTTTACATTAAATAATCATAAATCTGTTGGCAAGAATCATACCCCAAAAGTAATTTCTTTTAGATGAATGCCCTAATTTCTATGCTACAAAGTCTGTCTCTCAAGGGGTAATGGCTTCAAACTGGAAGAGGTAGGTTTAGATTAGATATTGGGAAGAAATTTTTCACTATGAGGGTGGTGAGACACTGGAACATGTTGCCCAGGGAAGTTGTGGAGGCCCTAACCCTGGAAATGTTCAAGACCAGGCTAGATGTGGCTTTGAGCAACCTGGTCTAGTGGGAAGTGTCCCTGCCCATGGCAGGGGGGTTGGAACTAGATGATCTTTAAGGTCTCTTCCAACCTAAACCATTCTATGATTCTGTGATTCTGTGATCTTTCTTCCCTTTTCCACATAGTGGTAAAGATACAAGTAGTGAAAAACACATGGCTTTTTACATCATAGCTGCTGGTCTGCCCCTAGATTATGGGCTTGATTCTCTTCTGTCTAATCTTGATCCATTAAGTTGATGCTGTACTCTTCTGGTAATTGTATAGAAGGTGGAAAAACCTTTAGACTTCACTATGAAACCCAGTATTCATAGGGGACTTCCAAGGAATGCTAAAATGAGACATGTACGGCAATCTCAACGATAATTTCTTTTCTGCAAACTGCATCAAAATGGGTAGCTGCACAGATGATATCGACCCAGTCTAATTGCTCAGCCCGAAGGAAAACAAGGCAGAGTACAACATTGTGCGCTGTGTGTGTCAGCAGTCTGCCGGATGGCTACCAGGCAAGTCCCGGCCAGCCCTACGGGGCACTGTGGTGAGAACATCATGGCAAACAAGCAGGCTTCCCAGGATTAACACAGGAAAGAAAACCAGTTTTAATTATGTTACTCACAGAAGAACTCGTTTCAGTTCCATTGTCCCATTAATTATTTTTTTTTTAAATATGTGAAACACACATTCTGTTTGGGTACATGAAGTGAGATTTAGATCTGTATACTCAAAGATGTTCAAATCGGAAACCCATCTTAGAAATCCCAGCACAAAAACAGATGAGTAACACAAGGTCCACAATTATAGTACAGCTGTGCAGGAGAAGCAGTAAGAGTTCTGATTTCTCATGCAAAGAAGCTGTGAAAGGCTCATTAAAAGAGATCTCAGAAGCTGTTAGAGGACCTGTGCCCCCTCGACTGTTTTGTACATAGTAGATGGGAGAACCCATCTACTCTATCCACTGAAGCTGCCTATTAACACTCTTCAATCCAGCCTACAGGGCCTGCTAAAAAGTAGAGAAAAATGCTGACTGTATATATTTGTAGCACTTGATCCCCTTATGCAGTAGGACTGAGCATATGTGTTCAGTGCAGCATCTTCTGAATATGAAGTAGAAGCAAAACACAAACTATATATAGGCCTCAGTAGTAAGCATTCTGAGTTAAAATGCCAACAGCTCTCATAAAAATGTTGTTGCTCTGACTTCCAGGTTTAGTACACTTCTGGGAGTACACTTGTGAAATGCATTGGGGTGGAAGGTGCTGTACAAAGGTAAAATATTAATATTGTGACATCTGTAATAATCAGGAGCTATAAATAACTGTTTTAGAAAGCAAAAGCTTGTAAATTGACTGACTTCTGTTTGTGACCGCCCAAATCTGATTACACAGACACTTTATAGGAAGAACAATAGAAGTTTACTTGAGAATCCAGACTAGGGGCAGAGGAGGCATGGGGCACTTTCTGGTCTTCAGCTGCAGGAGCTGGATGGATTTTGTCTTCAGGAGTGACACGAGACATTCAGTTGATCTATTAAAAAAATCAAAATCTACATCATGCTTCACACAAATGTAAACAGATTTCATCTTTAATCCATAAATAATAGGCTTTTGGTTCAAGTGAGCGATTAAAAATTCTTGAAGTGAGAGGTATTTTCCAGAGATTTGCCATGACTCGAAATATATTCACCCTTTAATTTATTGTTTTGAATGTTAACATCAAGCCACCAAAAATGTTCGCAAATCATTAGCCCAAACAGTACATGCATTTGCCTCACTGTATAATTTGCGTATGCTATAGTGGGTAGCATATTATTACATGGATGACTGGTCTTTTGCCTCTTGTCATAGCACACTGCTGCTATAGGAAATGGTATAAGGTTTGCTGTGGATTTACATCCAATAATTAGAAAACAGCCACAGAAAGTAGTACTGGAAGAAAAAAGGATGGAAATTTTGAGAAAGTGCTCTATCACAGATTCAATACCACAACTCTTGTTCTAAGACTTGAGACATTCAGTGAAAGTTAAAAATCCGTAAGATAAGATTCTAGCAAACTACAGCAGGTCTCCGTGTTTAATAAGACTTTCATAGCTTCTTTACAGGTGAAATCAGAATTTTTGCTACTTCTCCAGTTGTATTCTATTATTATTGTATTATATTAAATATATTAAGCATAATACAGAGTGGATTTTGCATAGCTCATGTTTTTGTGCAAAATTTCATAACATTGGGGCACCTTCTCCTTGCATATTTGGAATTTGTTTGTAAACTGATGTGCAGAATTAATTCAGAGCAGTTACAGGAAAACACTAGCTGGATGAATCAGTTGTCTACTGCTGATAGTAACTGTTAGATTAACAGAAGAAAATTGCTCTGTGGGAAAACCAACGGATAATCTGAAGGAATTTAAAGAAAACCAAATTATTTATTTGTTATTAATGAGTTGAAATTTCCTCACATACTGTATACACACTTATTTCAGCACTACGCTAAATTTAATGCACTAATAATGCTTTCTTTCTTCAACAATGGACTGCTAAGCCAGAGCATCAGTGACAAATCATTCACTGGCCTTTCCTGCAATTCTCAAGCAAGGCTAGACGGACTCATCCATGTGCCCTAACAAAACTCTTCTTCCTGAATGGGAGACCTTCAAGTGGTTATGAAGCATGACTGGAAAATAAATGTGAGCAAAACTCAGAACAGTCTTATCACCTGATAAGAAGAAAGCTGGAAAAGTCCACAAGGATAAATTCAATTTGAAAAATGACTGCACTGTAAGTGCATAATATTGTTTTCAAGACTCAAAATAAATGTCAGAGGTGACTCAGTCACTCCATATCTCCCTATCTCTGCTGCCGCAGCTACACTGTTTGAGAGAGGCTGGAGACTGAAATGTCAGGGGCAATATCAGGTAAGAAGTGGATACCCTATGTTTTGTTCAGCACTTACCCTGCCTTTTTATTTCAAAGTTTCTGGCTGAGCACGTTCAGTTAGGATTAATGGACTTTTAAGTACTAATATATGAAATCCAAGATAAGCCGCATAAGGCCAGAGGAAGGTCTTTACCTCCAAAACTCAAAGGTCTGACGAACACTAACTGCTCCCCTTGCTGCTGATCAGAGGAGAATGAAATTTGCCTTAAATGGGAAAAGCCATTTTTTTACAACTGTATCAGCCTGTGCCTGTGGTAAGAGCTAAGCTGAGCTGGCTCTGCTGTGTACCAGAGATGGAATGGCTATCTGGTCACCTTCAGCAATGCTTCTGCCAAGGACACTAGAAGAGACTGATGTCTGGCTATCTGTTCCTGAAGTGGCTCTCTAAAAATCCACATTATGGACTGATCCACCCCCTGGAAGGGCCATACTCTGCTCACTCACAACCATGCCTGCACATTGCTACATAAATAGTGCTCAGACATCTTAATCTCCATTCAGTGTTTCTCTTCCCAAAAGCTAGATATTGATTAACATTAAAATATCTGCACGTGCATTACTTTAAGAAACTTTAAAATAGTACTTCATTATTGGTGACGAGAAAAAATTTCTAAGCAGCTTTTTTAACTTTAGTAAAACCAAACATCTTTCAGAGCATACATCCAATGCTATAAATGGCAATGTTGAAAAATATTTTTCTGATGATAGTTCACAATCTCATTGTCAATTCCCTGAAAGTGGTTATATCTTGTCCAATACATTGTAGAATAACTTTCTTAAAGGAAAAGTGATTGTCACTAAAGTGGCTGTCACAAAAAGATGAAATTTTGCTGCGTTGCAGGATATTGTCCTTCTGCTGGACCTTATAATAAGAATAGCTAACACATTAAAAAGAAAAAAAGTAGCAAGTTAAAATAATGCAACTCTACAGGGTTTGTTTCCAAGAACATCAGCAATTCCCATTAATTTTAGTAGGCATCAATACCTCTCAGATCTTCAGTGCCAATGAGAGGGCAGATTTCCCAAGTGATATGAGTTGGATTTTTTCCAGCAAAATCAGTGGATGTATTCTATCCACACCAGGTCAGGATAAAACACTTCAGATATGTGCTAATTTAATTTTAACAAGAGATATATTTCGTGCTTTTGACTTTGAGATTAAATTTAAATCAACCTTGGACCAATTATATTGTCCATATGACCACATATTGCCATATACTGGTTTTGCTTTTTTCTTACAACAGAGTATATACAACAGAGTATATACAAGCAGCACTACTAGCTTAAAACCTTTTATTTTTAGACAGCTGTTGATGGTGATGCTTATGCCTATGGCTATGCCTATATTGACTCTCCCACTCACAGCACCACAGAACTACAAAATGATCCTCTGTGTGATAGTGTTTTACCTCCGAAGTAACGGATATCAGACACAGCAGCCATAAGTATGGCATTTGGTAATTGTGACAGAAAGGTGTTTTCTGCACAGTGTAAGCACGTAACCCACTCAAACTACCCATAAAACAGAGTGATGACTAGAACTAGAGCTAATTTCCATTGAGCTTTATGCATAACATGTGGTCTGAGATTATAAATATAATTCATCTGCCTGTATGTCTGTGTTCATGTGCTCCTGGGAATTCCCTTGAGAAATACCATAGCTACATCCAGGTAACAAAGTGGGTATATACACTATGTCAGTCAGCTTTTGTGCAGAAGATTTCACTCTGCCCTGTGGAACATTTTCACAGTATTTCATATAAGTATTTCATCAGAAGAAAGGGTCAAAGGTTAAAAATAAATTTGGCCACTTAAGAGATAGGGTCCAAAATCGGAAGAATTAAATTTACAAGGAAAACATAAAAAGCTTTCCACTAGGAAGAAGAAACAAAATATACAAATACAAAACAGAAAAGGCTGTATAATAGAGAAAAAAGTGATCTGGACTTTAAAGCAGATGGGTAGAGAAATAACAGTCAATGTTATAATGTTATTGTGAAAAGGAAAAACCTCCTTCTGGGTGAATAAAAATCTAATAGTGGGGTAGGGTGTGAAAAAGGTAACATATCTATTCTTTAGGAACTGATTAGACAACTGTTGAAGAATGTGTCTAATTCTGGCAACTTTAAAAAATATGTAAATAGATCATACATCCTAGAGGAAAGAAACACGTAAGAGTTATGGAAAACACGTCTTGCTAGAAAAATACAAAGTGGTTTTTTTGTTGTTTTTTTTTTTTTAAATGCGGAGAAAAAAATGGAAGAAGGGGTAGCAACCTCGTATGTAAAAAGGAGGAGTCAGTCATTCTTTACAGATGCTGGGGAAGGAATCGGTCTAAGTTCAATAAAGTTTCAATCTAAGAATTAGAAAAAGTTTTTTGATTAGGTTTCTGAGACCTTGGATTCTCTGAATCATTTAAAGACCAGTATTTGTCCTGGATGTTACAGGTATACTTAGCAGGTTTCATAATTTCTCAGGGGTTTTCTAGCTCCTTTTTAACCATACAAGACGTGCATTTTTATGTGGCATAAAACTAAATTGTTAATTTAAAATAATATATGCTCTTCTTTGTTAAAAGGAAGACAGAAAGTGTGCCAGGAGGCTAAACCTGGAATAGCAGTCAGTTCTGAATGAGTTTGCACCTCATTTGCTCCTTCTGAACCGCATCAGGCATAAACTCACTGCAGCTGAGAGGATCTAACCCCAAATGAGTGACCGACAAAATTAAAAACTTCAATTAAGTGGTTTTGGTGATAACAAAACACTTAGGTCAAAACACATGACTTTAACATGACTCCCATTCCATAGTCATTTCCCAGTTTCTAATACTAAGTGTATATTATGGGATGTGTATGTACAAAAAGAGCATGCAGGGATGAGAGATAAAATGACACCAGCAACAAAGGGATCGCAAAATAATTACAATGTGCTTCTCTTGCTGCCACTGCTGTGAAGTGTCTGAATTGTATGAATCAAAATCGGAACCATTACCAGATGCAAAAAGGAGGCATAATTTCAGTCAATAAGACACTGAAATAATGTCTATGAGATGATTGAACATTGCAATTACAGAAACCATACAGAGGGTGGAAATCTCAGAGGATAAGCTACAGGGTGCAGCAGAGTTGTTCAAAAGTCTGTAGTTTTGAATGTCAAGATCTGATCCCTTCTTTCACAGCAATTTGGTTTTGGGATAGTTTAACCTGGCAAGATTCGAGTAAAAACCATAGCTGAACAACACCAAAACAAACAAAAAACAACAACAACCAACCAAACAAAACCCCACAAGAATATGAAACTGAAACTGTTCCTGTTGCTTACCCCTCATCTCCAGTCCAGACCACCTGAATAGACTGAATTTTTTTCTGCAGCTGAATGTAATTAAACTCAAAAAAGTATCACCAAAATAATGATAGAAATGTATTCAGTTATGCCAATGTCAAAACTAGACCTTACACTACTTCAGACTGTTCCAAACACTGTTATGAGTCTAGTCCACATTGCTTAGCATGATGGGCTTTGAGTCTCCCCCCTCCGTCCCCTGAATGCAGAGCATTACTGATGTGAGCAAAGACTGACTTTGCTGGGCACCCTTATCACCCAGCAAGACTCAAGACATTTTTCAGAAGATGATGCAAGGCCTGTTGATCCTGCACGGTTGTTCATGGTGAACCCTTGTCATGAGTAAGACAATGAATGACAACCTCTATGGATTTGAATACTGGGATTTATTTAAGACTTTCCAAACTTAGGGCTTTTATTCTTCTTGGTTATTTCACACACACACACACTTTTCAAAGCCACATTCACTCAAGTCTTGATTTCCCTTTGCTGGGAAAATTGGGTAGAGTCATGTCATCTGTGTGCTGTGAAGCTGCCCACAGCTGTGGATCTCAGGCATTGTAAGGTGTTTGTTGGTGTTTTTCTAGGCTCTTCTCCTTCCCCCGAATCTTCTTCCCACTTTCTAGACTGGTTTTCTCTATTTGAACTGTATGTTTGCAGATGCACAACACGTGATCAGCCTCCTGACTGGTGCTCCTGCCTCATGTTTCTTGCTACCTAATTGATTCAGTATGTGCCACTTCTTTATAGTACAGGTGTTACCAAAATTCACAACCAGCCTGTATCCATTGTAGGTAGCAAGCAGCAGGCTTACGCTTGAGAGTTCAAACATTCAGTTTCAGACATGCACGCACACACACACACAATTATCTGCCACCAATCAGCATTCATAATCTAAAGTATTTTTCACCTACCCCAACCCTCCAGCCTGATTCCCTTCAACTTTTGAGTGCTTGGGGCCTGTCAACACCTCGAATTGTGTTTTCTTCCCAGGGAAGTTCAGGAGTGGAGCAGGGTGCCTGCTCTCACCCCAGAGCGGAGGCTGAGCTCATTCACCGCATCCTTTAATACAGACACACCACTTGTTCCTAATCACTCTCCGGAGGATTTTTCTTTCCCATTGACTGTGCGGGGTGACGGGAGAAATGAGCTTTGCTAGGCTAAAGTTAGCTTTTGTGAATGCTCATTCACACTGCCATTTACATTAGTGACCTCAACGGAACAATTCTGTCAACAATTCATTTATGATCCTTTAGGCACCTATGCATCTTTTCTAAATCTCAGCTGAAGTTTGTTACAAAAATAAGGGTCCACTTCTGGAAATGTTACAAGTCGACACCATTTGTAAAAGCCTGTGCAGAAACAGGCCCATTTAAATATGCCCAGGCACATTAAAGCTTACAAAACCCAAATACTAAACACTTGCAAAACCAGTCTTAACTATTTCACGGTCCTAATTCTTCCCCTTCTAAGTGGTATTTCAGTTCCTGCTTGTATGTTCCTCCCCATCAGCAGCAATACTAAGAAATTCTTGATGTAGCTGTACTTCCAGGTTATCTTCTCTTATTTGAATTTATTATTCATCCCTGAAAAAGATTTATTTTTTTGCTCTACAAACTTACTGGCAGGTGCACATGAAGTTGAATTTATGCAAGAACATTTGCCTGAAGAGGACAATTAAAGTTAAATTCTGGGTGTGATCTGTCTGGGATTTTCTCATGTTTTAATGTGCCTTGACCTGCTCATGTCTTGTAATGTCTGCAGGCACCCCTGGGAAACTTCAGAGAGCTCTGGCAGGCTGCTGTTCTCTGATAAAAGGCAGCGAGAGAACATTCAATTTCAAAGGGTTGTTTCTAAAGGACAGTGCTTGTTGTAAGGTGGCTACAATACAAACTATAACTATTTTTGATGGACCAAATTTTGCTGTCAGTTATAGTCCTGCAATTTCAAGAACAGCTGAGATTTGCACCTGTGCAACTGATAGAAAAATCAACTTTTTATGTATTAAGGCAGTAGAAGCTACTTCTATTGCAGATTTTCTTTTTGTTTGGTTTTTTTTTTTCCTCTTCATATATTTCCCTTTTCAACCTCTTTTCCTCCAGTTTCTTGAAAGAACTTGAAGCTGTTACTTTTCAAGCTGTAAATTCCACCATCCATATGTGTCCAACATCATACCTGCTGAGCCTGTGTTATCTCTGTGTATCAGAGTGCATCAAGTGTGTATCTCTGCCTATCTGGTTTGATAAGATTGATGTTCCCCTGTTCCTTCATAAGCAGTTTCCCAAGTGTGAGAAAAAGGGAGAATCTCTCCAAAGTGGATTTTAAGGAATTCATTTATTTTTGGAAAAAGTTAACATAAATATTTGGGAACTACTGCAATATTTCTATTAAGCAATACTTTAGATAACATTTTAAGCACTTTAACCATTCAAATACTGAAGCTCACTATACTGTATGCTGCTTTTATGCATGTCAAAAAACTCAAAAGCCATAGAAATCATTGATATGAAAACTATGCTTATTAAAAGTAATGGCTGTGTTGTCAATGTGCTGTCACTGCAGCTGATGACAAAGAGCAGTCCCTCCAGTATCCACAGCTGTTCCTCTCTGCTTCTTGTATTCACAGAATCATAGAATGGTTTGAGTTGGAAGGGACCTTGAAAATCATCTAATTCCATGGGCAGGGACACCTTCCACTAGACCAGCTTACTCAAAGTCCCATCCAACCTGGCTTTGAACATTTCCAGGGATGGGGCATCCACAGCTTCTCTACACAACCTGTTCCAGTATCTCACCACCCTCACAGTAAAGACTTTCTTCAGATATCTAGTTATCTAAATCTACCCTCTTTCAGTTTAAAACTGTTACCCCTCATTCTGTCACTACACTCCCTGATAAAGAGTCCCTCCCCATCTTTCCTCTAAGCCCCCTTTAAGCACTGGAAGGCCACAATAAAATCTTACCAGAGCCTTCTCTTCTCCAGGCTGAACAACCCCAACTCTCTCAGCCTGTCTTCACAGGAGAGGTGCTCTAACCTTCTGATCATCTTTGTGGCCTCCTCTGGACTCACTCCAACAGGTCCATGTCATTCTTATGTTGGGGGCTCCAGGGCCAGACGCAATACTCCAGGTGGGGTCTCACGAGAGCAGAGTAGAGGGGCAGAATCACTTTCCTCAAAATGCTGGCCACACTTTTTTTGACACAGTCTTTAACAGAGTTTCCAGGAGGATCTGCTCCATGATCTTGCTGGGCACAGAGGGGAGACTGACTGGCCTGTAGTTCCCCAGGTCTTCTTTTTTTTCTTTTTTAAAAATGGGGGTTATGATTCCCCTTTTCCAGTCAGTTGGAACTTCACCGGATTGCCATGACTTCTCAAATACAATGGCTAGTGGCTTGGCAACTTCATCCGTCAGTTCCCTCAGGACCTGCGAATGAACCTCATCATGTCCCATGAACTTGTGCACCTTCAAGTTTCTTAGACGGTCTCAAACCTGGTCTTCACCTACAGTGGGCAGTTCTTCATTCTCCCAGTCCCTGCCTTTGCCTTCTGCGACTTGGGCGGTGTGGCTGGAGCACTTGCCAGTGAAGACCGAGGCAAAAAAGTCCTTGAGTACCTCAGCCTTCTCCATATCCTGCGTGTCCAGATCTCCTGTTTCCTTCTGGAGATGGGCCACATTTTCTCTAATCTTCCTTTTATCATTGATGTACCTACAGAAGCTTTTCTTGTTATCCTTGATGTCCCTGGCCAGATTTAACTCTATCAAGGCTTTAGCTTTCCTGACCTGATCTCTGGCTGCCTGGACAATTTCTCTGTTCCTCCCAGGTTACCTGTCCTTCCTTCTACCTTCTGTAGGTTTCCTTTTTCTGTTTGAGTTTGTCCAGGAGCTCCTCCTGCCGTTTTTGCCTGACCTCCTCTTTGTTGGGATGCATCGCTCCCGCTTTCTTGGGCCCCTCTTCCTTCCAGGGCTTTATCCCATGGTACTCTGCCAACCAGATTCCCTGAAGAGGCCAAAGTCTGCTCTCTTGAAGTCCAGGGTAGTGAGCTTGCTGTGCGCCCTCCTCACTGCCCTAAAGATCTTGAACTCCACCATTTCATGGTCACTGCAGCCAAGGCTGTCCCTGAGCTTCACATTCCCCACCAGCCCTGCCTTGTTGGTGAGTGCAAGGTCCAGCTTAGCACCTCTCCTCATTGGCTCCTCTATCACTTGGAGAAGGAAGTTATCATCAATGCATTCCAGGAACCTCCTGGATTGCTTATACCCTGTTGTGTTGTCCCTCCAACAGATGTCAGGGTGGTTGAAGTCCCCCATGAGGCCCAGCGCTTGCGAACGTGAGGCTACTCCTGTCTGTCTATAGAGGGCCTTATTCACTCCACCATCCTGGTTAGGTGACCTGTAGCAGACTCCCAGTGTAATGTGACCTGCCCCTGCCCTCCCTTTAATCCCCTGGCCCGTAAACTTTCAGTCGCCTCCTCATCCATCCCCAGGTGGAGCTCCATGCACTCCAGCTGGTCATTGACATAGAGGGCAACACCCCCTCCTGTTCTCCTGTTCTCTTTTGTCTCAGAACTCCTTGAGGAGGAATTTCTTAATATATGTAAGCTTAATATGCCAAGTGCAGCACAACTTGTTAGCTAGTAGCCTCAAGACATTGCTACAAATGCAGAGAAAAGAGATGTTAAAATAGCAGTAGCAGTAACCTATTCCTACATATGTTCTTCATGTGAGCTAGGCATCACAGGACAGTGAGGTCCACAGTACTAAGACACTAAGGTTGTCTGGATTATGTGTGTTTGTAAGAAAAGTTTCACTGCACTGTAAATGTACTTAGCATAATTATATAGGTAGTTAATTGCCTCATTCCTGAATTCTACCTAGAAGCTATCTGGAAAGGAACTACACAGTACCTGTAGTATTTCACATTACTAAATCCCCAAACTGAGTATACCAATTGTACGTGCTTTTAAATGAATGAAGTGCAATACTCTGAGTTTATTTTTAGAGCGTATATGAAGTGAAATGGGCTTGGAATAGCTCCAGGCATACGCAGTTAGGACAATCTGAATATGTTCAAACGAGGTCCCCGTATCCAGAGGGACACAATTAGCAGACTCGGTCAGGTATAGATGTTGCTATTAGCACATTACACTATTACACCATGAATTCTCCCATTGAGCCTTGCCGCCGCTAAGGGAACATGCTTTCTAAAGAGCTATAAATATACATGAATTTTTATGCTGGCTAAGGTCATAAGTGGAAGCACAGTTTTCTTTAAGTACGTTAATGTGCACAAAGTTTCTTCCAACTCCTTTATTATTTTCATATTCATATTTGCAGTTTTAGACTGTTCTGCTGAAAGGTTTTTAGGATACCTGTCAAGACCTTTTGAAATCAGTAACTTCACCAAAACCAACGGGATATAGCAGAAACTCAATTAGAATTCAAAAGGCATTCTACTGTATTTATCATTCTTATATTATTTTTGGCATTGGTTTTCTGTTATTAGCAGAAACAAATCACTGTTTACCAACTATTAATAAAATAAAAGCAATATTAATTAAGAGCTTGTAACATAAAACTTATATTTGGTGAGCATACAAAAACTACAATAAAACCACACAGTAACCAAATAAATTTCTAATTTGTCCAGTGAAGCGCCTAAACTTTATTGATAAAGCCTGCAGCTTCTCTGCAGAGTAAAGTTGGAAAATGTAGATGTCTATAATTAATTGTTCAGAAATATCCAAACCACTCATCAAAAAGAAAAAGGACTTTCCTCTCTGGGTATGGAGTGATTCTGTGTACTGCAAGGTCATTTTGGTAGGCCCAGATCTTGGCATAAATGTGCTGAGAATAGTATACAACAAATAATAATCATAATAAGGCCACTCGACAAAAATGATTACCTGTGTGTTGCAAATTAAAGTCTTTCCTGGGAGCGATACGAAATATGTACTGACAGTAAATAGATGTAATTCTTCAGTTCCTTGCTTGGAATCAGCCAGTGCTTATGTTCACACAGAGAGAAAAAAATACCCATAGCAGCTAATCAATGTTGAAGCTTATAAAGTGGCCTGTCACTCTTGCAGGTGCAGAGGAATATTAGTGAGGCTCTGCTCCTCCTGAGACTCCAGAGGCAATTGGGCATTTTGCTCCTTTCTCTGTCCAGCAATGTAGAAGTAATTAGTTCTGTGCCTGAAACAGGGAGGGTTTTTTTCAGGGATGACCCTGAGCTGAGCGGAGGACAGCTGAGCAGAGACCACGTTGACATTCTAAGATCCCGTGTGGGTGTTGCAAGCACTTTCTCTCCTGCTATCCCAGGCAGCTGGGCTGATACCAGCGAAACTGATGTCCTCTTCTCTGCAACCCTGAAGTTTCTTATGGGTGTGGACTACTTCCCCCATCTTTATCTTTAGAAACACTGTAATACCTGTCCTTTTTTGGCTTCAGTTGATAGTCTAAAAAAATTTGGGCTGTGTCTGCTAGTTTTTGCATCCCTTGCCACTACCTTCTCCAAACACCTTTTTCTTTTGGAGAAAAACATTTTCTGAGATGGTGTAATTTTTCACCTTGGCCTTGCCAGTACCTAAAGGGAGCCTACAGGAAAGACAGGGAGGGACCCTTTATCAGAGTAACAGACTTAAACTGAAAGAGGAAGGAAAGATTAGATATTAGAAAGAAATTCTCCAGTGTCAGGGTGGTGAGGCACTGGAACAGGTTGCCCAGAGTAGTTGTGGATGTCCCATCCCTGGAGGTGTTCAAGGCCAGGTTGGACGGGGCTTTGAGCAACCAGGTCTAGTGGAAGGTGTCCCTGCCCATGGCAGGGGGGTTGGAACTAGATGATCTTTAAGGTCCCTTCTAACTCTAACCATTCTATGATTCACACATCTGATTTCCATTATTCACCATCCGTGGTTCTTTTTTAGATCACACCTCTCTTCCTATACCACCCCAGGGCTATATTCTGAAAATGAGTAAATTCACACCTCTGGTCATGACCCAAACCACCCAAGTCTTTGTGTCAGGGTCAGAGTCCACGTCTCTAGTATAAGCTAGTCAGTGGACAGGCCTGAACACAGGTACTCTGCGTCGTTGGTGCATGGACTGCCAAAAAAATCATCCTTTTGCTTTGTGACAATGGTGAGGTTTGACTGGGACACAGAACTTCTGGAGTTGCTTCACTGATGCGTATCCTGATATATACAGACATCTGATATTAGTATGTAAGAGTATCTGAGTACCAAAGAGCATTTAAATGCATATAAACTGTGGGATTCTCTTCAGCATTTTCTGCTTACTTGCACAGGCAGCTGTCACACTGACATGTGTGGATCTTGTTTTTAAGCATGTTTTCTGTAGCCTGTCTTGGAAAACATCTCTAACTCAGGACTGAGACTTCCAAGGAAGTTCAAGATTGCTGAACTTAAAGATTTTGCTTGTTTTCATGTCTGTTTGTGTATTTAGTACCAAGTCATGCAGGTCAAGCTGTGGATTTGGCAGTAAATGTTCATTGAACCTGGTATTATTGAAGAGAATATGCAAAACTCAAGTAAGATATTTTCCTTAATCCTTTCAAATTTATTTCACAAATCAATTCTTCTTTCCAGTTTATGGCTATTTTAATCTATGTCTATGATTGTAGTTCTCAAAAATACAGGATGAAAAAGTAAATTTCATGAGTGTGTTTTGAAGGGGGCTAAGGCACAAGATTAAATACATTCCTACATATACAGCAGAGAGGTTTTGTATAGAACATGGAAACACTGAAGGAGGAAGGTGATGTAGCTAGTTTAATGAATTATTTATGTTTTTGAAGTATCCTCTCAAATATTTAAAGTAGTGTGACTTTAATGAGACGTGCAATCGGTAGTTTTTGCTTTGTTGAATATTTTCTCCAGGGTAAACTGAGTCATTAATATTAATTAGGAACTGAGTAGCCAATTACAGGGTTGAGTAGGAAGTGAGGTAAAAAAAACCCTGTTTGGAAGCAAAATATCTGCTCATACAGAGTGAGGGAGTTTGAGGTCATTAAAATCTGTGGGCTGGGATTAGTGGGATCCATCAATGTGCATTATTAATGAATATACCTAGCTCAATCAATTGCAATTTCTGATTAATCATAAATGAAGTAACTGTAAATAGAATAATTCAGCATGAGGTAAACAACTGGATTTTAATTTCCAGTGGATGGCAATTGTAGCAGTAGATGGTAGATGGATTTAAATTTAAATTATATACAGAATTAGATAAGGGTAAATATAAATCAATGGGAAGATTGATTGCATTTCCTTTTTTTAAATCTGCCTGACGCTTGCTTCATTCCCTGAGAAGCATTTCCCTAAGGGAATGACTTTTTCTGGATTTTTCTACTTTTATAGATTTCATTATGAAAACTGAAAATTTGTACACTCTCTCTCTTCTTTGGCTTGGTAATTTGTGATGTAAAATTGAAACTAAAATAGTACTTTTGTTCCAGAGGAGAAGTCTTCTCAAGACCATCTTAAAGAACACAATGGATTAAAAACGTGACAGGATTGTGTCAAACCCTGTGTTTGCAAGACATTCAGGTACTTCTCTGGAGAGTGACTTAGACCATGAGAAAATTAATAATTCTGCCTTTAGAGTAGATTTAACTTTCACATAATAAATAAAGCCTGGGGACACATGGGGGAAACAAAATCTCAAATAGCTGCTCCTTGAGTAAACATCATCCATTCCATGTACTAAATGAAATGAAAGTGTGTGGGGAAATTGTGTAAATTCATAGATTTCATATAATACTTTATACATATGCATAAGAGGGCAAATTATGGTAACTTTTGAGTGATTTGGTTTGGCAACTTTATACTTCTCTTGCTCTTTCTTAAAACATTATGTCTGTTTGCTATTCATGGGTAGTGTTTTCTTCAGGAGCTTTGCTGATGTTTATTTATAAGTCACCATATTCTATCTGATTGCCCCATTTGTTAGGTTCGATTTCATGTTTGTATATTAATCCTTAGACAGCTTGGGGCCAAGGAGCCCGTTAAGTCCCAAATCCAATCTGTTTCATTGCTAAACCGCTGCATTTTAATAGAACATATTCTCTAGAAGCTAGGACTATGGTTAAACCTATGCTGCTATAGCATGAGTCAAGAAGATGTCAACCTCTGAGGTCCAATGCGGGAAAATTACCCAAGCTGTCTAGGGAGATCTACTGGTAAAGTAACTTACCTTGTACAGTGTCTGCAGTAGCTCATCAGATATGAAAGCTTCCTGCAGCCACAGGATTAATTAAGGATCCTCCTTGCTTCTGAACAACCTTTCTTCACATGCGACACCACCACTGAAGTTCAAATGCCTTCATGTACCCTTAGGTCTGAGGCAGATGAGAACAAATCTCAGTGTCAGGGAAGATTATGGAGCAGATCATCTTGAGTGCCATCATGCCATGTACAGGACAACCAGGTGATCAGGCCAAGTCAGCATGGGTTCATGAAAGGTGGGTCCTGTTTGACTAACTTGATCTCCTTCTATGACAAGGTGATCCGTTTAGAGGATGAGGGAGAGGCTGTGGATGTTGTCTACTTAGACTTCAGTAAAGCTTTTGACACCATTTCCCATAGCACTCTCCTGAAGAAACTGGCTGCTCATCACTTGGATAGGTATACTCTTTGCTGGGTAAAAAAAATGTCTGGAAGGCCGTGCCCAAAAAGTGGTGGTGAACAGAGTTAAATGCAGTTGGCAGTCAGTCACAAGTGGTGTTCCCCAGGGCTCAGTACTGGGGCCAGTTCTCTTTAATATCTATCAGTGATATGAATGAGGGGATTGAGTGCACCCTGAGTAAGTTTGCAGATGACAGCAAATTTGGTGGGAGTGTTGATCTGTTTGAGGCCATACAGAGGGATCTGGACAGGCTGGATCAATGGGCCGAGGCCAATGGTATGAGATTCAACAAGGCCAAGTGCTGGGTCCTGCATTTGGGTCAAAACAACCCCATGGAGTGCTAAAGGCTTGTGGAAGAGTGGCTGGAATGCTGCCCTGTGGAAAAAGACCTAGGGGTGTTGGTGGACAGCTGGCTGGCTATGAGCCAGCAGTGTGCCCAGGTGGCCAAGGTGGCCAACAGCAGGCTTGTATCAGGAATAGTGTGGCCAGCAGGACTAGGGCAGTGATTGTCCCGCTGTACATGGCACTGGTGAGGCCCCACCTCGAATACTGTGTTCAGCTTTGGGCCCCTCACTACAAGAAAGACATTGAGGTGCTGGAGCGTGTCCAGAGAAGGGCAACGAAGCTGCTGAGGGGTCTAGAGCACAAGTCCTATGAGGAGCGACTGAGGGAACTGGGGTTGTTTAGCCTTGAGAAAAGGAGGCTGAGGGGAGACCTTATCGCTCTCTACAGCTACCTGAAAGGAGGTTGTAGTGAGGTGGGGGTTGTTCTCTTCTCCCAAGTAACAAACGATAGGACGAGAGGAAATGGCCTCAAGTTGCACCAGGGGAGGTTTAGGTTGGATATTAGGAAAAATTTCCTGAAAGAAAGGGTTATGAAGCATTGGAACAGGCTGCCCAGGGAAGTGGTTGAGTCACCATCCCTGGAGGTATTTGAAGGATGTGTAGATTTGGCATCCCAACTGAAAAACAGCCAATCCATCACATAACTAGCAGAGTTTACTTTTGCCTTTATGTGACAACCCAGTCTTCCTAAGTTTGTGTGAGCAGAAAGAATAAGCATAAGACTATTTAATGTAGTAATAAAACTGCTAGATAGAGCTAGAATTGGTGCTCTATAATTTATTAAATTACACACATTTTATTGGAGTGTCAAAATTGGCACTTCTCATTCTCAGAGCTTCTGTATTATAATTTAACTATCATTTTTTACTATATCCAGTGTTCCTCAATCTAGTAACAGGCATGCATTAAGCATAGCACAACATGAACAGTATAGGTAGAATATGGGAAAACAATGTGTACAGTACACATGTTTAGCTATCTGCATAGTAAAGTATAGGTATTTACAGAATTATATCTAATTACATATATAGTGATAATTACAATACCCAACATTTTGCACTATCATTAACTCAAACAGGTAAATTGTATGTTCATATATAAGTAGTATATAGAGGAACACATGGAGTAAATCAGAACCCTACATCTCATGCTCCTTGTCAGAGAGGTCAGGTGAGGAGGATTTAACTTATACATTTTACTTATTTTCATGCCCAGTGTACACCATTGAGTACTACAGTGAGTATCATACTTCCCCAGAATTACCATGTATTACAATTTCGTAGAATAGATATAACAGCACCAGGTGACCAAAATATTGCTAGTAGACTTATGGCCAATTAAATAGGTATTGAAGATACAGGCACAGGACATAACAGCATGTCTCATGTGTCAGCTATGGCTTTTTAGATTTCCCTGAGGTAAAATATAGCCAGGTGTTTACGCAGCTAAGTGGTTACACCCTCTTTATCAGAATATAAGGTTAGCAGTATGACACTGTGTTGCTCTTTGTGTGTTTTCTACACTTACATAAATTTTGAGGCTATGGAAAGCCATCCACTGCCAGAAAAGTATCAGGCGTTGGCATCTGGGTCAGGGCAATCCCCAGTGTATGTACAGGCTGGGTGATGAATGGTTTGAAAACAGGCCTTCTGAGAAGGACTTGGGGATACTGGTGGATGAAAAGTTGGACGTGTCCCGGCAATGGGCACTCGCATCCCAGAAAGCCAACTGGATTTCCATCCAGTTCTTCTTTACCCGAAGAAGAATATAGGGATTTCTGGGGAAGGGTTTAAAAATGGAGTAATTACCTTGCTAAGCAAAACTCATCCAAACCCAAAAATAACCCTAAAACCCCCAAAACTATGTCTTTATTTTAAATTCCTTCAATGGAAGATATTTGAATTTAAAATTTCTTTTCTTGAATTTTGCAATTATATCTTGTATGGATCAGCTGCTAACTTGGAATCCATGTTTACATTTGAAACTCATCATGGTCTCAGTCCCAGGTATATGATTTTGCATCAGTTCCATCACTAATTCCAAGTTCCATTTTACAAGATAAAAAAAAAATAAAAATAACATCTTCCAAAATAGCTAAGTACAACTGAATGCTTCAGTGATTTTCTCCTGATTTTGAAAAGCCTGTAAAATAGGAAAAGGAACAGGACTAGGGGTTGATTATCACTGGTTTACTGGTAAGGTACTACACTTAGATTGAATTTTTTTTAATTGGCATGTGCTCTGTCATTGATCTGCAGTTTCACTGACTTTTATTTTTCAAGATGGGACAATAGGCTTTTTTGCAGACCCCTAAGAACCCCATTGGAGTGAAAGTCCCGAGAAGAGTCTCTGGCTTCTTCCCAGTGTGCTTGGCAGCACGTGTCAGGCACCCACCTTGCCAGCCTGGCAGCAGAAGAGCAGCAAGGCTGAGGAAACCACAGCAACCTTCCCAGCACCCAGTGCGATCCTCCACCTCTAGGAGAATGAGCAATGAGTAGAGTAAATGCCAGGCAGGCAACTATAGTGTGATTTTATCAATTCTTATAGATCAAACCAGCAATGCACACCTCTTAGTGAGATTTCCTTTTCAGGGACAAGCCTACTGCTTTTTTCTAGTTTTGTAGTCTCTGTACAGTAGTGTTTTTTGAAAAGTTAAATTTTTACATGGGGTGCAAAAGTAGCAGCCATGAAAATGAAAAATAAGGTGTCAAGTCCCTTGTTAAAATAATTAAGGTGTCATTTCATGAATCATTCATTGTCCAAACAACCACATATCAGGAATAAGCTTATGTTAAAGAATCTGCTTCAAAGTTGATGTTTTTTTCCCCTGAACTGAGGTCTTATTTAATAAATCTAGCAGAAAATTCTGCTAGGAAATTCTGTGTCTGTTTAAATGGCTGTATAGATACATGTGTGTAATTGAAAACAGAGGCTTTCCATTGGGGAATAACAATGCCAAATCTCCTCTGGCATCATATTGTTTTTAACATGCCAATAAGCAAGTATACTATTCTGAAACATAACTAAAGAGGTAATCATGAATATTATATTTAGATCATTCTACGTAAGATAAATGATTATTTATAAAATGTTTCTACTGTTTGCATCATACTGTTGTCTCTTCTTCAGCAAATTCTACATCATCTTTTTAAAACAAAAAAGTTTCTTCTAAAATTTTATGCCTCCAAGCATTTTTTTCACAATGGCAATATTGGCCGTGTGAGAACTTGCCTCAAGTGAGCAAGACTGCTTAGATGTCTAAACAAAGCAATGTGTGCTCTCAAATCCTCTAGGCTTCATCCAACAGTAGTAAATCACATATAAGTGCATCATTAAAAGCAGCTTTCAGAACTTTCTGTGAATAACTTGTGGATAACTTGTAGGGCTGATATTAGTAAGTGTATTGATGTGTCTTCTAATTAATTTACTTCAGTCAGGGTTAGGCCTCCTTTCCATCACCTACTGTGAACACTTGTACAACTGGTTTTTCTATACTTGACTTATTAGAAACTTGAAGTGTAAAAAACAAAATGTAGTAATCAATAGTTATCCTTTAGACTTTCTAAAGTCCCTTCCAGTGTACCCTAGTGCTTCATTAAAAATCTCTAACTTTTTGTTGTTGTCTTTGTTGATGACTTTTTTGATAGGTTTTTCAGGCAACTTTTGTGAGAGAAATGCTACTGAGAAGTGCACAGAGCAAGAGGTTATGTTTAAAATAATAGCTTGTGGATATAGTAAATTTAAAGAAAGACATCTTTCAGCCACTTCAGTTATGTATTAATATAAAGTAGGTACTCACATAGTGCTGCAAGTTATAGGCTGCTGTACTGAAAGCTGATGAAAATAAATCAAAAAATATAAACAATAGTAGCTACAGACAGGATTTCTCTGACTGTTGGAAGACTACATTGCTAACTACTAAGTGTCAAAAATGCAAGTCAATAATAGAATTTTGATTACTTCAAACAAGCAAAAGACAGTTTTCAAAAACATTACGGTCACTGCAAATTCAAAAGCAACTGGTATAAAAAGAAAAGAGCTGAAAGGCTCTTGTTCTAAAGTAATGTTTTTAACTTCTGCATCACATAGTAAGCTTTTACGAACCGGGACACATCTAGCTACAACGTTAGCTAAGGTATCTACACTGTAAATCATTGGCTTGGAAAATGCATTCTCAGGTGTTTTGAATTTCAGTTACCCTTAGGTAGAAGTCACAATTCCTGGACACTGTGCTCTGCAAGAATGCAAACACAAAGGAAACAAAGCAGTTAGTGAATCACACAATCACAGAATGGATGATGTTGGAAGTGGCCTCTGGAGACTGTCTAGTCCACCCCCCTGTTCAAAGCAACATCAGCTACAGCAGGTTGCTCAGGGTCACGTGCAGTCAGGCTTTGAATATCTCTAAGGATGGAGACTGCACAGCTCTCTAAGCAACCTGTTCCAATACTCAATCACCCTCATAGCAAAAAAAAAAACCAAAAAAAAAACCACCAAAACCTGTTTAAATGAAATTTTCCATATTTCAGTTTGTGCCCATAGCTGCCTGTACTGTCACTAGGCACCAATGAGAGTCTGGCTCTGTCATCTTCCTATCCCTGCCCCTAGTCAGGTATTTATACACAAGGGTAAGATCCACCAATGCCCCCGAGCCTTCTCTTGCTGATGCTGAGCAACCCCAGTTCCCTGAGCATCTCCTCATATGTCAAATTCTCCAAATCACCTAATCATCTTCACGGCCCTTCACTGAACTCATTCCAACATGTCCATGTCTCTTGACCTCTGGGAGTCACCACTGTTTCATCTTCAGTTGGTCTTTGTGCCATTGATCACAACCTTGACTACATTAATTACCTTCTCTATAATACATTGTAGAATTCGCACATCAGCTTATATATATCTACAGTAATTACTAATACTTGTTTTCAACTGAAAATGGACTTATTGTTCTATACTGCAACAGTTAGCTCCCTTCAATCTAAATTATGTTTCATAGATGAATAAATGAAAACATAAATCTTATTTTTAATTTTCCTTGGACGTTTTTCCAAAGATATTTTTCTCTTGCTTAACAACAGTTACACTTGGGAATCACCTTTCATAGGTTGTTTGTACATTAATGTTTATTTCAGACCAGGTGTGCACTTTTGAAGAGAATTTCTGATTCTCCTCACATCTGTTCACATCACTGGGTGATCTCAGATTGCACAAAGTGAATTCCTTATGCGTGAAGCTGGACTGGGAGACGCTGTCCAGGAGCACATTGAATGTGCTTCAGCTGTTAAAGGCATTGACTTAAAAAGATTAGATCACACGCAGTCTGAAATAAAACACCATAAAACACATGTAATGTAGTCATAGGGTCCACATTACAGTGATGTTAAATAACGTCAACAGTGAATAATGCCTAATCAAGAATAAGTCTTGATGAACCCTGAAAAAAAAGGTGGTACACAATCTATGGAGAGTTTAAATACACTACAAAGAAATTGTTTGGACATATTATATGGGAGAATGGCATTCTGTATTTCTCAGTTTAAATGGAAAATAAACACAAAAATGCTGGAATTTTTTATTAAATAGAAATGGAACAATTCAAGTAACTCACAATGAAATCTATTCATATCTGGAATTAAGACAAAATCTTGAAATGTGAGAATTGACCAGCTATATTTAGAAATTAAAATTCAGATTAGGAGGTACACCTGAAAATCAATTTTAAAAATAAGAAAATATTCTGAAAAATTTTTAAGACAGAGTATTTTGCTGTAGAATACCCCTGGAATTTTCCAAAACCCTCTGTTGATGCTTTGGGATCTTTGCAGTTTACCACTGCAATTTACAATTTTACTAGGAAACGTGCGTGCCTACGTAAGTCCTTTCTTAACTGGCAATTACTTTAAACTAACTTGTACATTCTTGAAATGGAATTAAACTGGACTTTGTGTGTCTGTGGATCCCAAAGAAAGGAGAGGGAGGACTGCACACATTCTGCATCTTAAATCACAACTCTTACACTGCTTGTGTGACGTGGTGTTCAAAGGTAGTTAAGGTAATAAAGTTACAGTTCCTTTGAAAGTCACTGGGATATGGTCATTACACTTTCAAACTCATTTTCAACTCCTAGCGTTAAGTCCATCTTTTACTTGTTTCATATTCATTCATGGTATAAAACTGAAGTGATCTTCAGATAGTCATTCAAGGCCAAATGCTGCCACTCACACTTTGAGTGAGTAGTCCTATACTCTTCAAATTGATACACTCACTTCAGTTGAACTGCTTGAGATATAAAGTACTCGAGGAGGCTTGATAAAACCTGAGTGAAGTCTGAATTTTTCCATTGTCTTCAGTAGGCTTCAGATGAAGCTGACTGAAAACAGGTATCAAAGCCAAGTTTTGCACAACTGCACCAATCACCTGCTTGAAAAACAGGCTACATACCTGAAAATCAAGACCGTGACCTTATCTGTCACAGATGTGTCAAACTCCATCTTAAAATGGTTGAGATTTTTGACACCATGATTCTACTTGGAAAGGTATGCCAAACATCACTATATCCTTTTTCTATTCTATAGGTAAAGAGTTCTGGAAAGTATTTCCACTTAAGCAATATCAGTGTCCCCAGGCAAATGTATTTCTGTTGCTCTTGAAACATATCTGTTTAAACTATTATTAAAATCTTTCCATTTTGGAGACTTTAAATGTCAACTATTTCAGTGCTTCACCTGTATGCACTGTTAGAATATTTTTCTTAATTCCTAACCTAAACTTCACTCATTGCTGCTTTAAGTAAAATACTTCTCTGTCTTTGTGGACATAAGGAAATTTTTATTCTCTTCCTCTATATTTTGTATGCATCTTTCATATATTATCATCTGTTTTCTATATCTTATTTTCTTTAGCCTAAATAACCCCAGTTTTCTTAAGCTTTCCCTTTAGTATTCCACTTTTTGTAGACATTTGAACATCCTTATTGCTTTCATCTTATCTCTTCTCAGATGGTCACATATAGTGATCAAAACTAAGAATCTCAGGCTCTTCAGGCCATGAATACAATACAAGGTTATTTCTCTTCTTTTACTTCAGGTGTTCTGCTCAAACATGCCTATATATTATTCGAATGTTTGCAACAGTAATACACAATTGGCTTAAGTTCAGTTTCTGATTACAATGTGACCCACAAATTCTTGTGATGGTACTGTAAGCTATTTATTCTTTCTCCATCCCATATGTATGCAAATAATTTTCTTGTTTATAGATAGAATTTCACATTTCCATATTAAATTGCATTATATAGTATCTCAGAGCATTTTAATTTTTCAAGATCATTTTAATACAACACATATGGAACAACCAGTGATGTCATCTGAGCAATTAATTAAACTATTCCTTCTTACATCAACTGAATTGTAGACAAACATTTGTGACAACCCACACACAGAAGAAGATTTTTGTAAACAGCCTTTAAGAATAGCTTTACAAAATGGTTTTGCACCCATCCAATAAGTTTTATCTGGACTTTGTTGTCTTAACTTCTTCAAACGCACATTCTGTGAGACAGTTTGAGAGCCTTAGTAGCATCACGTGTATGTCTACTTGTCTATTTACCTGTCCTCTTTACTAATTATAGAAGAAAATTAGATTGGCTTTATGTGACTTTTTCTTGACAAATCTGTGTTAGCAGTTAATCATCTCCTGTTATGATCTCCATCAAGGATGACTCTTACCTTGGGGGTAGTGATGTCCACCCCCACCAGAACTGTGTAACCCTTGGTAAAATCTTTTTGAGTCTTACTTCTCTCTTGTGTTTAGCATAGATGGTGCACTTGCAGGCAAGCCCAGCTCCAGAACAGACTGGAGGAGGAAGTACACTGCGCTGGTGTTGTAACCCCACTGGGGATTTCCCTGACTAGCCCCAAGATGGCAGAGTCAGGCATACAACACATGGGACTGAGCACCTGAACTGGTGGACACCCTGGTGTCCTGTGATATTATTTTTTTAGGTGAGTGATGAGTTTTTATCACAGAATCACGGAATTTTCAGAGTTGGAAGGGACCTCTAGACATCATCCAGTCCAACTCCCCTGCTGAGGCAGGAATGCCTACAGCACATTACTCAGGACTGCATCCAGGCGGGTCTTGAAAATCTCCAGAGAAGGGGACTCCACAACCTCCCTGGGCAGCCTCTTCCAGTGCTCTGGCACCCTCACCGTAAAGAAATTTTTTCTTAGGTTTGAATGGAACTTCCGATGTCCCAACTTGTGCCCGTTGCCCCTCGGCCTGTCACTGGGAACCACTGAAAAGAGTCTGCCTCCATTCTCCTTCAACTCACCCTTTAGATACTTATAAGCAAAAATAAGGTCTCCCCTCAACCTTCTCTTCTCCAGGCTGAAGAGTCCCGGCTCTCTCAGCCTTTCCTCATGAGGGAGATGCTCCAATCCCCCAATCATACAACTGTGTGCCTAGATTCCCCTTGTTACAAGGAGATTAAATGAAGCAGATTTTCTGAGCTGACAAATAAAATCAGCAAATGCACTGTGGACTTTTCCGTCTTGCTCCGGCACAGTGGCCCTCCATGGGCATTTTGCTGGCTTATCCCCAAACTCAACAGAGAAGGATCTATGGCAGCCTGAGCTGTTAATGAAAATGGTGCATTGACAAGATCCTTTAAAAGGTAATAGCCATTTATTTCTCCTTCTTTATATATAATAATTTAATAGTCTTGCCTTGGGGAAATTATCTAGATAGAAAGCTATACTGTTCTTATTTTGTTTGCTGGTGTCCTCTTACATTTTTGCTGCCTTATGCGCACATACACACTCAACACACACATTCACACAAACATACTCCTCACCAGCTACCAATATTACGGCTGCCACTGGTCTAGGTGATTTTAATAGCCTATAATTTTCTGTAACATTTCCTGTTTCCAGGAACTGAAAATAAGCCAGCCAAATCCATGGTCTTAATTTTCCAGGTCCCAAGTGACAAGCCAT
>VFFE01009228.1:1847402-1934515 GCA_008921705.1 Burhinus oedicnemus
TTTTTTTTTTTTTTTCCCTTTTTTTTTTCTTCTGGTCAAACCCTAACTGGAATACCCCCAAGAATGGCAATTAGAAATGATGGATTTTTTTTCTGCACTTGCCATGCTACAGCACTCTAAGACAGAAGATCTGCAGAGCTCTACTCCCAAAAAGTATCAGAGAGAGGATAAAAGAGGTGGACACCATGCTCCCAGTGGCAGCTGCAGGAAGGCTACAGCTGGAGATTGAAGCTATTGGTTCAAATAGAGCTGACTGCTACAAGAAGGAAAGTCAATTTTGAGCACGGTGACAGGTTTGAAACCAATGCTGTCCATGCACTGCAGTGAGATACAGCAGAGCATCGTGCTAAGGTTCAGTAATGATGTCTATCTCCAGCTCTTAGATACAGAAAATATTGGTTGTACCACTTCATTGCAACCCAATATATATAGTGTTATTATATACACCCCAGGTTTTTATCAAAAAGTTTAATCTATATTATTGAGAAGTAAATAACTTGTGAGTTTAAAGGGAAAAAGATGGCTTAGATTAGATTAATGGGGACGTGATTTTGGCAAGAATAAATGCTTTTGATTGTAGAGAGATCAAACTTCAAATTTAGGAAGCATCCACAGAGAGCATAATGTCTGTCCTTAAATACTGTTCCTGAGATTTTTGTTGCAATGCAAGTAACCACATGGTGGAAACCGCACATTCGTTGTCTGAGGAATTCATGGTGTGATAAAGAAAATGAGAGCCTCTGAGGGAATAATTGCTTCACCATGGGGAACTCATGCAACTTAACTTGAACTTTAAATCGATCTGGTTTTGTATTTGTTACTGCTGGTGCACAGTAGTATGAGGAGGAAATTGTGCAGCCATAAAAAGGATGTTTTCGATATTATGCAGCATGATAATGCTGCGACTATTTCTATAAATGTGTTTGTGTTGGGTGGGAGTTTTTTACCATCTCAGTTCTAAACAAACTTACATAAAAACCAAAAGCATATAGCTGGATGCTTTTAATTATGAATAACAACAATAGTTCTGAGCCCACGGAAGAGACTTGAATAGTGAATCTCTCTCTATTTTTTAAATGTGTTCATTATTTTCATTTGTTCCCTGGGCTGCAGAACTGTGATCATTACCATATTTCGATAGGTGCCCCTGTGTGCTCATGCTATGACTGGGCAGAGGGCTTACAGGATTACATGCTTGATTTCCCCTGAAAGCCTCTCTTTCCAGTAAATATTGTGGCAATTTGAAAGGATTACTTTCTTATGTCCCTTTCAATTTTTCCAGCCATTTTTGATTTGATAGCAGCAGCTGGTAGTCACTTAAGGGTGACAACAACACTCTCATCATCCCCTTGTAAGGTGGACACACATTGTGCTCCCCCCATCGCAGGCAGGGTTCCCAGGGAGGTAGGGGACAGAGCAGATATGGGAGAAAAGAGATTAGTTTTGTCTGCAGAGAGACTGTAAGTCTATTATTTTTCTTAAGAAAATGTTCCCTAATATATGCCATAATTTTCAACTATTAATTAAAATTTCTAAGTATCAGCAATATGTTCAAAAAGCTCAGTTAATTCAGTCAAAAAGAAAGTTTTTCATATTTAAGCCATTTTGCAATCACAATTATTAAGAGGGACGGAGGATTTGCTGTCTTCTGATCTGTGGTTTCATCTACTTGTGTCGTCTTCATATTTTTTGGCAGAGACCTTCATAATTTATTCCCCATCCTTAAAAACTGACATACACACATTCCCTTTACCTTATAGTACAAGTTTGGAAAGAACAGCAAACCGTGTGAAGCACAGGGAGTACAGCTGCTAAAATACTGTCCAAAATAATTTTATTATATGTATGGATCTGATATTTAGTAGTGTTGGTCCCTCTATAACTGTGGTTTATCAGGACCAAGTTAAACATTTGAGACTTAAAGATATCCATATGTAAATGTACCTTAACTGGAAGACTGAGGAATTAATCTCTATTCCTCACTTTGTTCAAAGGATTTATTTTTTGGAAGATGAAAGTGTGAAGAAGAATTGGATCCTCTTTTGTAATTTAGGAAGAGATGTTAAGTAATAAAAAAGGTTTATTGTGTTTTTGTGTGTTTCCTAAAGTTTGTGTTCCAGGTAGAAGCAGAAACAGAACTATAAGAACACAGTGAGAAAAAACTGCTTTTATCAGCCAGAAATACTGTAACAATAGATTTGGATTTAGTTTTCTGATATTATTCTTCTTATGAAATTATGTCACGTATTGTTGATTTAAGACTGTTAGATATTTCAGATAAAAAAATGGATCAAAACTATATGCATTTTAATATGGGTTGGAAGTTGAAATTTGGTCTTCTCAATGTTGCTCATTCCCATTATCATTTGTACACATGATCTGTGAGGTGGCACTTTTCTGCCAACCCAGCCTGGGGCTCTCATCACGTTAGATGTTGTAGAAGCACAAGACAAAATGAGATCTCTGAATTTCACACCATATACAGTTTACATTTCCGAATTCTTACTATGTAAGGAAATAAATAATAAAATAACACAAGGATAGTTTTTACTGTCTACTTTGTGAGCTGAAATGCTTTTTAGATGTGGGAATAAAGTTAGCAAACTTCAACTCAAGTTGCAAAATAGTATTTTCTCTTAATATTACGCTTGAGGTGCTTCACAGTCTTGGATCATATTTTATTATTTCAGCGCAAAGTAGGACAAGAGATAATCATAACTACATTTGGGATAAAGATTCTCATGTTTTTCCCTTATGCAATCAGCCATTACCAAAGCAACCCAGCTAGTTGGTGAGAAAATCACAAGTAGCATCCACCTTTCACTGTAAGGGACAATTACCTTTCCTGATAATTGGTAAAACCTGCTGAAGTCAATGAATGATCTAAAATAATTTAAATGAATCATTAATTCATTAATTTTAAGCCCTAATCCTAAATCTTTCAATGCACACATTCTCATGAGGGATAAATTTTGAAGAACTTGTGTATTTTCAAAACTCACTTTGGCCACACTCAGGGTTCAGCCTGAGCAGAACTGCCCTTAGGCATCTGCAAAGCAGGCAGCTGTGTGGCTTTCACTGGGAAAAGGCTGGCTTTGCTGTGGTAGGATTAGACAGCTGGGAAGTGAGAAATCCGGAGAGAGCAGGTAAAAATTGTGCAGAAATTTGGAAAGAAGAGCATGGTTTGGGATCTCTTGGGACTGGGAGAGGATAGACCCGCATATTCCATAAGCCTGAACAGCATCAACTTTCCCCAAGTTCCCTCTTCCCACAGACCATGTGCCCCCTTGTTCCTTTTATATCTGGAAGCTCCCAGACTCACTATTCCTGAGCCCGCCTTGTCCCTCCAACCCCACGTCCCACCTCTTTTTGGTGCCCCAGAACCACTCTGTCCCTCAGTAGCTCTGGTACCCCATCCTCCCCAGCAATACACTCTGCTGCTGTCACAGCACTGAACAGACAGGTCAGAAACCTTGAGCCAGCTCAGTGTTCCTCAGCATGGCTTCCAGGTTGAGACAATGTCAAAAAAATAATTTTCTGAGAACGCATGTGGAGCTGGCAAAAAAAGTAACGTTTTACCATGTTCATATTACATTCCCTGTAATTTTATTTGATCTTACATTTGCTTAAGAATCTCTTTTCCTCTGAAACATCTGTTAAAATAAATTATGTTTTATAGGAGGATATGATTAGAAAAGTTACAATCTCTGTTACGAAGGGATTAAAAATCTTTAATCTGACAGATTTTCATTTTAATCTCAAATGAGTACCATGATATTATGTGAAAATTCCATTTGTCACATCCAGTCAATAGCTAAATCCATCAGTTTTTAAAAGACTGTCTTTCCTGTTCACCCAGCATCCCAGCTCACTCTTACCAACTACGAAGCATGTATTTGTCATGTCTCTGAATACCTTGCCTCATAATTCCTGCATTTATTTTATCCTACAGTGGTTTTGTCTACCTTTCCACTAGCCAGAGATATACAATATCCTTTTAAAAAACATTTATTTGCTTTTCTTCTCCAATGTTCTAAAAATACATGAAACAATATTTTTATCCAAGAACATTTAAAATAATATTTACAATGTTGCTTCTTTAGCATCTTTCTGAAATTTTCTAGTTATACTAAGGGTACCCTTTGACATCAGTTGCTGATACCATTGTCCCTTCCTGATTTCTTGTATTTCTCATATGTGCTTATAACACTTCTTCTGTCTTGACTCATACAAACAGAAACGTTTCTTCTTATTCCTACACTGACATGTTCTGCAACAAAGTCAACAGTAAAGGGCATCTGACCTAAAACCATATAAATAACAGCAAAAAAATCTTCAAATACATGTTTTTATATATAACAAGGTTGACTTCTCTTTATCTAAGGTTTATAATCTGTAAACCCCATTTTTCAGCATCCTTATAAAAAATTTCCATGTGTAAATTAACTTAAGCTACTTACCTTGACCATTTCCTCACCTTGTCCATAAGATTTATCATCAGAAGTTAAAAAACTCACTGTGTGAAGATGTAGTTCACCTTGTAAAATTCCGTTTAAAAGATGTGGTTGTTGAGTATAGTGCTGAATTCCTGGGAAAGGCACAGCATAAAGACAGCAGAATCATATTAGGGTTTCCAATGAGAAGAACAGAGGGTGAAAAAAAAAAAGGAAAAAAGAAAAAAATATTAAACAGGATGGAGACTTTATTGTGTCCTCCAAGTAAATCATATCTGCTAGTAAAGGATCCGATATGTGAAGGGATGTAAGTTCCATGACTGAATCAGAGGAATAAAATTCCAATGCTTAAATTCTTCTGTTTCTCTTACATTTTGTCTATAAACAAACAAGCAAACAGATATTGTGATTTAGGAAATAAGTAATTAGTGGGTAAGTCATGATGAAGAATGGCATTAATGCAGAATTTAAGATTCTTTTGGGATGTCCCGATCCCATTAATTTTCTTTCTAAATTCCTTCAGCAAAAACTTCAAAAAACTTCAAGAATTAATCCCATTGGCAAATGTCAAATATCAAAGTTATAATTAAGGTTGTCTAGAACATACTTGGATTTTCATTCACTAGTCTTTCAGAAAGGTGAAATGACCTGATCTGAACATGCTGAAAGAACAAAAAAAAAACCCACCAGGTAAATTTACATTAGTATGTTTGACTTCTTAAAATGTTTTACAGGATGGAAAAGACTTGAATGAAGAGATCAGAAGAGCCATTGTTTTTTCTTCTGGAAAACCAATCTGGCTTCATTATTCTTTCAGTTTCACTGGGCTATACTCACTAACAGTGGTTCATTGGTGTGGAATGTATATCAGCATTGACACCCTCCTTGGATTTTCCCAAAGATGTGAGCTGGAGGCAGCTGCTCAGTAGGCATTAGGATTCTTCCAAACCAAATACTTCAAAGTTGTGCGTTTGTTCTTTAATGCCCATAAGAATTTTCTTTTTGGAGAGCAAGTCAAAATTCACATGTTTGAGCTATCAACCAACCAACGAGAAAAGTTGAAACTCCAGGCTAACAGAGCCACTGAAACTACAAAGTAATGTGCTGAATGAGAGTCATGTATTACATTTTTATTGTAACTCTACTATTTGGAAAAAATGGGTTGGGCATGGGTGTAGTAGCCTGCTATCTCAGAGACAAAAAAGCAGAAAAGAAGCATTTTTGGAGGGAGAAAGAGAGTAAAGAGAGACACGTCACCCAATAAACTATTTTACACTCTTTATTATATATAGATACAACAAAGCCACCTAAAGTTTTGCATCTTTTGAACATGCATATTTAGGAATATCTGCAAATGTTAAATCTTCTGTGTCGCTCCAGAAGGAAGCTATTCATTCTCTTCATTGTCTCATACAGTAATCTATTGCCTGTTAAATAACCTGTTACCATTTCTTGCATCTCTGCTTACAAAACTGTTTGTAGCCTTCCCTGAAGGAATTTAAAATGTTGCTGCAAGTTCAACTACAAACACAACTGTAAATACCAATGCTTACAAAAATAAGGGATTACCTATCCTCCTTCATTTCCATTGTCTTGCTCCTCCCATTGTTCCATTTTACATTGAACTGTAATGAGAATAATCTGGAAAACATTCAGTCTGTCTCAGAGGGACCTGGACATATTTCTCCTTAGAGGAATCAATGACCTTCACAGTCTTTATTAACTCTTCACATCCTGGCTATTATTTAACCCAGGAAATGAAGTCTAAGGTTATTTTCCTTCTTCCCTCAGACAATACATTACTCTGACTGGAGGCCGAGTAAATATTTTTCAGGAAAAGAACTGATCTGAAGTATCTATTGGGTATGTCTTCTTCTTGGGTCTGAGCAGTTTCTTGCAGTAATTCTCATGTCATCAGACAATTGAAAAACATATTTAGGAAGATACTTCCTTGAGAAGGGTACTTCTCAGAGTCAGCAACCTTGCATTCATTGTTATAATTTCCAGCTATTCCTTTGCTTTTGGCTATCTGTGTTTTATATGATATAGTGTGAAGAGTGGTAGTCATGTGAATACAAGCCAATAATTCACTCAGGAACCTCTGCTGACATCATAAAATGCACATAGTGCAACTTCAGTGATTTATGAATGGCAGCAGTTCTCTGAGAATGTGCTCAGATGGGTACTTGTTTTGGAGTTTCACTGTTATTTATTAGCTTTTAGCCTTCTGAGTTTCATAAACCAATCACTTTTTTTGCCACGTGCATTCCTCTCTTTTTCCCATAACATCTGTGAAAACTTATATAGCGTCAATGACTTCACATTCATGTTACGAAGCGCTATGTGGAATGATCTCAACAAAAAGGCTTTAGGAGACTAATTAAACAATTCAGATTTATTAATGCTGTGTAACTGTAGGTCCTTTGGTTTGTTTGTGTTTTAGGAACATGTGTTTTTCTTCAAAGATGAGCCAGTCGAGGTCACTCTAATATCCCATTAGTGTGTAGGAGAGCCATTTCTTTACTTGGCTTTTTCAGATACCAGCCTGAGGGTTTTATGGATTTCTGTACTGATAAGCAATGTGTGGCTGCTGTCCTACTTGCAAGGAGTTGGCAGCAGAGAGGTTTCTCACTGGCCTGGATGAATCTCATATAATTTTCCCCAAAAGTTTTTTGATAGCTTTGAAGGCCACTGAGAGGAAAGAGATCAAGTGGAAGAGCAAGTTTTCATCATCTGCTTTCCACAATAATGATTTTGATGTCTAGGAAATTAAGTGGAGAGGGTTTTTTACCCAGATATCTCCTGGTTCTGTTGAGGAGTCCAATATCCAAAATAAAATAATCACATAAGCAAAATACCTAAGAAAGCATGTTTCAGAGAGCACCAAGATGTTGCTACAAGGAGCTAGCCAGAGCTTTAATTAACAATGTCATTGTACATTGTACACTTTTTCTACTAATCCTTGTTCATATGGCTGCAGTGCTAACAGACTGCGCACACCACACTGAGGTTTGCAGACCTATTTGATTGAGATGGAAGTGTGTTGAAGACATTTGCCGTGTGTTCCATTATCCGTTGTAGACCTGTCTTCGATGAATCAGGACGCAAACCCCCATTAAATTTTCATCTGTACTTGTAAAATAATTAAGTCTTTCTTTTTGGTATTTAACTGTATTTTACGTTAGCTGTCAAGCTTTCAGTAGAAAACTCTATAATTAGGTCTGCATTTTATGACATGCAATTTCACAGACTGAGTTAGAGTAGCAGAAGTTTTGACATTTGATTTTACCTTTGAAGAAAGCATGATCTGAAGAGTTGTTTGTAGTATCTTGTGTACTACAGGGTCCTGCCTGTACCACTTAGCAACAAGTTCTCCAGCAGTCTAGAAGTGTAATTACTTCTGTTTTTCCAATTGAATGTGGGTTGCATATATTTATTTTCATACCTTTATTGATTTTTATCAATGAAGCATTCCTTTCTTTCGCTTACTTCATTAACTTCATATATTAGAAACAGAAAGTGAACACATTTTGTTGAGTTTCTGTTTCTATTTGGCATGATCTTCACCTCTTTTGCCTAGCTGGTAATAAAAACCACAAGCCTTTGTGTGCATTAGCATAACTTGATTTTTTCCCTTTCTTAAAACACTTTAATTGTCTGAACAGGCAAGTTGTTCCCTGATTTTGATTTTTGTCCCCTGTATTTGATTTTTAAATACTTATTAATGGCTTTTTTTTTTTAAATAACAGTTTTATTCCAGCAGTTTCACAATTCTTATTTACATGGTAGCTTAAAGAACATACAGTACTTTTTTATTGCATTATAAATTACCTACTTGCTCACCAGACAGCAGCAGGAATTGCCCAGAGATCTTAAGCAAAGCTCTGTGGTTAGCAGTGTCTCTTCATAGAGTTCAGCTCAGCAGTTACTGCACCCCAAAGGCTGCATCATTTTCCGCTCTTCTTCCTTTGGTGAGAATTGCTGATACTTTATTTATCTCATGGCTTTGACCCCGGCTATTCTTCTCACTGGCCCTGCCTGTAGAAGCAGGGCTGCATTGTGTCGAGTAAACTGTCATGGGGAGACAGGGAGATTCGTTTGTAGAGTTCCCATGTTTTGTCACTTCAGGGCTACAAAAGCAAGGGCAAAAGTAAAAGCAAAAAGGAAAGGCCGTAGCTGGTATAACCCAGTGGCATTTCTAACAGTGAGTGTGCTTTTCCTTTATTTAATAATTCAAAGGAACAAAACTAAAAATCACAAAGCTTAAGTCCAGCGCTGAAGTATCAAGCTATAAGAGAACAAAAATAGAGAATTGTCTTTTCTAATTCTTGCACTAGAACAGGCAAACCTTTGGAAGCTGCTTTCACCAAGAACACATTTGCCCGGCATGCTTAGAGTTGCAAGGTCCCATCTCCTCACCAAATGCTGAGAAATGCTGCTGCAATGCCACAGCCAGGTCAGCGGTTAGGTAGAAGGGCTGGAAAAGGGGTCTCCAAAAGGTGTCAGGGAGACCAGTGAGGATGTGTTCTGCTTTCAAGCTTCATTCAGAAGACACCATCCTGGATTGCAGAACAAGAATAGGTTTCGGGTGATATTTTTTCTCCTGGATCTAAAACCTGAGCCATCTTCACTGTTCTTTAGCTTGATTTCCACTGTGCCCTAGCCAGTTGTATCAAACTGACAGGGAAACTCACTCACTACTAGATAAGAAATAAGCACTGAGGAAGCAGTAAAAAACATGTACAGGTATATGGAAATGAGTGTACAAAAATAGCAAAGAATGAATGTTACACTGAGAACTTCAGCATTTCTTGAATGCTGAGCTAGTAACTTCAGCTACAGAATATCAGGTTATTCTGTAAATTTAAATGTATAGACAGCAGGAGGTTCCCTGAGGATATCTTTATCTGAGCTACTTGCAGTTTGAAAACTTATTACACATCACTCATATTTTTACCAAAAGCTATTAGGTGCTGTTTAGAATGTGTGAATACTTCATTTATGCTTGTCTGTAGGTATAAGAAGCAAATACTTCATACTGGTTATATACTGGGATTCTCTTATTGAAGATGACTAGGAACTCATAATAGAACAAAGACAGAGAATTTAAACAGTGCACATTTCATCTATATAAGGCTCTTTGAGGAGCTCTGTGCTGAGGACAGTTTTTCTGAAACACAGATTGAAGTATGCATATATACATTAAATGCCATTTAACAGTTCTACATTATTGAAAGTCATCACGCAAATAAACTGTGGAGGCTTTCCCAACATGAACTACTGGGGCAGAGCTTGTTTAGTAACTTTTATCCTGGGTTGACTTAATTTTTCGTCCTCCACCATTATTTAAAATAGCCAAGTTACAAACCCCTGAATCATTTTATAACAGAAACATTGACACAGTCTTTACTGTACAAGTGTGCATGGCATAGCGGTAATATCAGTGTTGATGACAGATGTCATTAGTTTAATGACCACAGTTATCTATTGTCATTTTTAAGTGAGGTTACTTAATGGAGTTAAATCTACTTTCCTTAATGGCTAGAATTAAGAAACTATGTCACATCTACATTAAGCATATTACCTGTAATTTGTACAAAGAAACCTATAACTTGAATAATTACTCCTACTTAATATACCATTAACCAGAAATTGATGAGGACTTAGTAAAGTCTATTTGTGATTTCCAGATTTGTTTAGCATCCCTGTTTTGTCTCTCACACGAGACTTCATTAATGTTTTATATTTAATTTGACTGAAACGATCTGCATTGAGCACTCATTTGATTTATGTACTGTGATGATAAAGCAAACTTGTAAATGTATAATATATGTAATATGCTTAAATATTTGCATATTGTTTATTCTGTAAGTGCTGCTTTATTTTAGGGATGTGATTCTGAGTCCATTGAAATTATTGGTAAGACAGTACTCAGCTTCAATAAGAATGAGATCTCTTCTTAAGTATGCTCACTGACTGTTCCTCCCACTTCATAGAATAGAATCACAGAATAGAATCATAGAATAGTTTGGGTTGGAATGGACCTTTAAAGGTCATCTAGTCCAATCCCTGGGCAATAAGCAGGGACACCTTCAACTAGATCAGGTTGCTCAGAGACCCATTCAACCTGACCTTTAATATTTCCAGGAATGGGACATCTACCACCTCTCTGAGCAACATGTTCCAGCATTTCACCAGCCTCATTGTAAAAAAATTCTTCCTTATATCTAGTCTAAATCTACCCTCTTTTACTTTAAAACCATTCTCCCTTGTCCTATTGCTACAGGCCCTGCTAAAAAGTCTGTCCCCATCTTTCTTATAAACCGCCTTTAAATACTGAAAGGCTGCAACAAGGTCTGCCTAGAGCCTTCTCTTCTCTAGGCAGAATAACACCAACTCTCAGAAGAGAATCACCTCCCTCGACATGCTAGCCATGCTTCTTTTGATCCAGCCCAGGATACAGTTGGCCTTCTGGGCTGTGAGTGCACATTGTTGGCTCATGTCCAGCTTTTCATCTACCAGTACTGCCAAATCCTTCTCAGCAGGGCTGCTCTCAATCGCTTCATCCCCCAGTCTGTTTTGATACAGGGGGTTGCCCCGAGCCAGGTTCAGGACCCTTCACTTGGCCTTGTTGAACCTCATGAGCTCCATATGGGCCCACTTCTCAAGCTTGTCCAGGTCCCTCTGGATGCCATCCAGTCCCTCAGGCGTGTCAACTGCACCACTCAGCTTGGTGTCATCTGCAAACTTGCTGAGGGTGCACTCAATCCCACTGTTTATGTCATTGATGAAAATATTAAACAGTACTGATCCCAATATAGACCTTTGAGGGACACCACTTGTCACTAATCTCCATCTGGACATTGAGCCATTTACCACTACCCTCTAGATGTGACCATCCAACCAATTCCTCATCCACCAAACAGTCCACCCATCAAATCCATATCTCTCCATTCTGAGAGAGGGATGTTGTGGGGGACTGTGTCAAAGGCCTTACAGAAGTCCACATAGACGACATCTGCAGCTCTTCCCTTGTCCACTGATGAAGTCACTCCATCAGAGAAGGCCACTAGGTTGGTCAGGCAGGACTTGCCACTGGTGAAGTTATGCTGACTGTCTTGAATCATCTTCCTGTCCTCCTTGTATAGTATAGCTTCTAGGAGCTTCCATGATCTTCCCAGGCACAGAGGTGAGGCTGACAGGTCAGTAGTTCCCAGGGTCCTCCTTTCTACCCTTTTTAAAAATGGGTGCAATGTTTCCCTTTTTCCAGTCACCAGGGACTTCAGCTGAGTGCCATGACTTTTCAAATATCATGGAGAGTGTTTGGCAACTACATCCCCTCAGGACTCTGGGGTGCATCTCATCAGGTCCCATAGAATTCTGCATGGTCAGGTTCTTCAGGTGGTCACAAACCTGATCTTCTCTTACAGTGGGAGGGACTTGGCTCCTCCAGTCCCTGCCTTGTGGTCCATCCACTCAAGAGGTGTGGGAAGAGAGGTTGCCAGCGAAGACTGAGGCAAAAAATGTTGTTGAGCACTTCAGCCTTCTCCTCATCCATTGTTACCAGTTTGCCAGTCTTGCTCATCAGGGGAGGGTACACTTTCTTTGACCTCCTTTTTCTGGCTGACATAGCAGTAGAAGCCCTTATTATTATTCTTTGCATCCCTTGACAAGTTCAGCTCCAGCTGCGCCTTGGCCTTCCTGACCCCACCCCTACACAACCAGGCAGCATCCCTATACTTTTCCCAGGATACCTGTCCCTGCTTCCACTGCCTGTACATTTCCTTCTTGCCCGTTAGTTTGACGAGCAGGTCTCAACTCAGCCATGCTGGTCTCTTGCCTTCTTTCCCTGATTTCTTACCTGGGGACTGAGAGCTCTTGCGCCCTATGGAAAGCATCCTTAAAGATCTGCCAGCTCTGTTCTGCTCCCTTGTCCTTGAGGGCAGTTTCCCAGGGGGAGCTAAGTCCTTGAAGAGCTGGAAGTTTGCTTTCCTAAAATTCAAGGTCCTGACTTTACTCTTCGCCTGACCCATATCCCTCAGGACTGCAAACTCCACCAGTGCTCCCCTCTTTTTCGTCTTCTTCCAAGTACAATAATGGCCTTAAAACATTTTCTTTGAAAGAAAGAAAATATTTCTATCAAATTATTTTTCTTTTATAAGTACTTATTTCTGTATTTTAATTTATATTTCAGGTGGAACAAATAATGTTATTTAAAAAATAGAGAAAGGCAACATACAAGGTAGGAACAAATTTGTAACTGACAAGGAGAATCAGGGCAAACATAGCCCATTGCTAGGCAGACAAATACTCTAGACTAATTCCAGAGTGCTTCCCCTCTCTATACCTTACTTCAATGGTATGTGAAAAAAATCCACGCCAATGTATAAACCTCAGCCATTCCTCTCTGTCTGACTTCAGCTATATCCAATGTGAATCTTTTCTGTCTTTACTTCCCCCTTAAATCCAAGATGGAAAATAAAGGAGCTGTATCTGTTCTGCATGAATTCAGAGACTTCAATCAGAATTATAGTTGATAAGAAGAAAGGTCACCAGGGTGGCTGTCCTGGTTTGAGGTAAAACAGAACCAATTTTCTATTCAGTAATTTTACTTTTTAGCTAAGCCTCTTCTAGCTACTGAAAGTAACAGCATATTATGCAGAAACTGTTTGGTCTTAGAGTGCTAAGACCTATGTTTATAGTTTATGCAAAGGAATACCTCAAACCAGGACAGAATGGTATGCAGAGAGGCTTTTGCTTATACTGATTTCTATAACAACTAAGGTCAGCTAACTTTGTTATTTGCCATGTTGGTGGGTCGGAAGTGAAAAAGCATAGAGGGGTCACACCTGCAGGGAGGAACGGACAGGACAAGTGACCCAAAACTGACCAATGGAATATTCCATCCCATCCACATCATAGAATCATAGAATCACCTAGGTTGGAAGAGACCTTTTAGATCAAGTCCAACCATAAACCTAACATTGCCAAAACCACCACTAAACCATGTCCCTAAACAACATGTCTACCCTTCTACTAAATACCTCCAGGGATGGTGATTCAACCACTTCCCTGGGCAGCCTGTTCCAATGTTTGATAACCTTTTCGGTAAAGAAATTTTTCCAATATCCATCCTTAACCTCCCCTGATGCAACTTGAGGTCATTTCATCTCATCCTATCACTTGTTATTTGGGAGAAGAGATCGACCCCCTACCTCTCCACAACCTTCTTTCAGGTAGTTGTAGAGAGCGATAAGGTCTTCCTTGAGTCTCCTTTTCTCCAGGCTAAATAATCCCAGTTCCCTCCACTGCCTCTCATAAGACTTGTGATCTTGACCCCTCAGCAGCTTCGTTGCCCTTCTCTGGACTTGCTCCAGCACCTCAATGTCTTTCTTGGAGTGAGGGACCCAAAATTGAGCACAGTATTTGAGGTGGGGCCTCACCAGTGCCGCGTACAGGGGCATGATCACTTCTGTAGTCCTGCTTGCTGCACTGCTCCTGATACAAGCCAGGTAATGCTGTTGGCCACCTTGGCCACCTGGGCACACTGCTGGCTCATATTCAGATGGCTGTCCATCAACACATCCAGGTCCTTTTCTGCCAGGCAGCTTTCCAGCCTCTCTTCCCCAATCCTGTAGCGCTGCATGGGGTTGTTGTGAGCCAAGTGCAGGACCCGGCACTTGGCCTCGTTAAACCTCATACCATTGGTTTTGGCCCATTGATCCAGCCTGTCCAGATCTGTCTGTAGGGCCATCCTACCCTTAAGCAGGTCAACACACGCACCCAACTTGATATCACCTGCAAATTTACTGAGGGTGCGCTCAATCCCCTCGTCCAGGTCATTGATAAGGATATTAAAGAGAACTGGCCCCAGTACTGAGCCCTGGGGAACACCACTTGTGACTGACTGCCGACTGCATTTAACTCCATTCACCACCACTCTTTGGGCACAGCCTTCCAGACAGTTTTTTACCCAGCAAAGAGTATACTCATCCAAGCCATAACCAGCCAGTTTGAAAGTAGCTAGGTGAGCAATTCTGCCAGCTCCCTCAGTACCCTTGGGTGGATCCCATCCAGCCCCACAGACTTGCGTGTGTCTAAGTGGTGTAGCAGGTCACTCACCATTTCCCCTTGGATTATGGGGGCTTCATTCTGCTCCCTGCCTCTGTCTTGTAGCTCAGGGGGCTGGGTACTCAGGGTGCAACTGGTCTGACTATGAAATACTGAGGCAAAGGAGACATTAAGTAACTCGAGTACCTCGACTGCTCGGTATAAAAGCTGAGGGATCAAAGGGTCAGCCCTCTTTCTTCAATGGCCGGCATCTGAGGAGGACTCTGTCTGTTCGTATGCCTTTGATTCCAATCCATGCATTCCTGAGTCCAGATCTGGAATCCAGTTCCCATCTGTCACTGTACCCCAGTGCTTGTCGGTGATGTGATTGTCATCCTGGGAGTCACAGTTTTGTATATATTTCATATATACTGTTTTGTATATATTTAATTATTTTCTTTTTATTTTATTATTAATATTTTCATTAAAGTAGTTTAGTTCATTCTAAACTCATACGTCTCTTTCTCTCTCTCCCTCCTTTCCTTGGAGAGAGAGGTGGGGGAAAGCATCTGTCATTTGCCTTGGTGGTTGGCCTGGCCTAAACCACGACAGTGGCTCTGCTCTCACGCTAAGCCTGCATGCAGGCTTGTGGGGGCTTACTGAAGTGCTATAGGCTGGCTGAAACAGTGCTTGAAAATTGTTGTCATAAAATTTTGTCCACAGTTAGGAATTTTGTCTTAGCTGAATAAAATTAGCTCTTGAATCACATTTATTTCCTTAAAAGGATGTTTTTCATATCATCCTTGTCCTACTCCTTCCCCTCCCACAGCTCTCTGAAGTTGAAGATATCCTTCCCATGTTCTTTTTCTTCCGTTTCTCCTCTAACTAGAAAATCACTTATTTTAAGGACTTACCTCTGCACTGAATTGTCTACCAGCAAAAGAAAGGCTATTTTCTGACCATATCAAAATTATTTTACTACATATTCTCCTTAAAATCTGTCTCTTCTCAGCTTTTTAAACTTTCTGAAAATTCTGTACTGAAAGTGTTTTAAGAACACAACATAAAAACAAAAATAGAGACAAAGTGCCCTAAAAATATCAATTTTTAGAACCAAACTCATAAAGCTGTTTAGGTTGTGTATTTATATTACTAAACTTATTCTCCTGTATCTTGTCCAACACAATTCACTGTAGTTACTCAAGAAGGGAAAAATAGCAAAGAGTGATGATGGAAAAGAGCAGGAATGTGTAGCTAACTCGTTAATATCTCTGAACCACAGGAGAAAAAAGGTGGAATAACACTTATCATTCCACAAAATCGTACAAATGTATGAAGTCAATCTCTGAAGATTTTTATAAATGATGATTTTCAATAGATTTCATCGCATAAGCTGACAAGCTGATGCAGAGACAAATCAAGTTTTGCTTTACTGTTGGTTAGGGCACTTTCTTCACCCATTGTTTCTTTTCATTTCCAAAGGATGAAAAACAGATGTGGAGAATCAAATAAATGATGTTTCTCTTAACAAGAAGAAAATATTATCTATACACCAGATTTTCAACATATTCCTTATGTGGAAGATTAAAATTTAATATGCAGAAATATTCTGAATTAAACTTCTTCCTGTAGTGAATGATTGTCCCTGAGTTTAAGACCAAACTAAAGGGTTTAGTCACACTGCCATTTCCACATATTTTAATGGGAAGTTTGAATCAGGATTAGGGCACCAGGTATCTTACTAAATTATCCCTTTATGTAGCACTATTAATGTAGGCTGAGCCTCTCATCCGTGAACTGGGAAATTAAAAATATATTAATACCAAAGCCTTCATGATAACTGCATTGATGGACAACACATAGTTTATATTTAATCACCTCTTATTCATAACATGTCATAATCATCCATCATGGCAGCAAGAAAATTGTCCAGCCTAACTCCTACACTGAAGGTAGTAATGAAAATATAATGGGGGAAAAAAGTTCAAGGGGAAAACTCATTGCATAATTGATGTCATGGACTGGTGATCTTATAGGAGATGATGTCTGTATTCTATATTGACATATTTTGTTCAAGCACAGAGACATGTGTGAAGATGTACAGAAGTTACATATCTCAGACATTTCATGCTAACCCTCTTGTATCAAAAGTCATGGTTTAACTCTCATAAAGGATGCACTTTCATTGAACAACATAAAATATCATCTATCTCATATTTTTATCTTTCTCCTGACTTCTTCCAGATCCAAGTAGCAGTTTTAAAATTCTCAATAGAAAAGGAGGCTGCTACTTGCTATTTAGAAAAGAATTCCAGTCATCCTCTTTATTTCAACCGCACCTCTTAGTGTCTTGTCCCTCTGGGTGAATATGTGTGGTCATTCATATAATCTACCTATACCCACCCAAAACTTGTCTGTGGTCCAAACTAATTTGACAGGCTGATACTATCATCAGTAAAGAGAGACAAGAACTTTCTTAGCACAATTCAGTTTTCCAGAAAGGGGTGTCTAATGTAGGTGGGATGATTTGGTCTCTAGAGATTCCTAATTTTAAAACAAGCAGAGTTAAGTAAGATGGTGCCAACCACGTGTAACACTAAACAGTGTGAGCTCAAGGACAGATGGGGACAAATTTTACCCGGGACAACCATTACTCTGATTTATCAGAACAAAGGTTCTTTCAGCTGCCTCTCCTGCTCTCCTGTCTCATCCCACAGGAAAGCACCACGCTAGCGCTGGAAAATGCCCTAAAGTCAGGAGGAGGATCCAGCCTACTTCCGTCTTCTCCCTTAGTATTTTGTTTAAGGTACTGGCCAATGCAGATCTCATAAACAGCCCTGATTTGTTTTAAAGCTGTCCTGACCAGCTCTTCTGAATTGTATTCTACAATTACAATCTATTTTGTGTATCTCTGAGGGTTTTGTAGATGTAGATGACATTGACTGTAATTTATTTAGTTCTTGAGTGCATTGCCATGTAAATATTATATGCATTAAGACGTTCTTTTGCTTTGCAGATGTTTTTTGTTCTCTTCCTCTGGCACTGAGTTTTCTGTGTCATGTTCATTCTCTGACCTCTAGCAGTGTTTTTACTTCCCTAACTATTACCCTGTTGCCAGCCTTTTCTAGGCAAAGGAGAGTTCATCTCGCTGAACTCACTGTCAGGCTGATGGAGTTAGCCCTGTGCTTTTTGCTGTTTGGCCACAGACTCATCCTTTGCTGTCATTATTTCGTTCTCGTCAGTACCCATTTCATGAGCACCAGGCCCAGTGTCATGCTGATTAGAACTCGCTACTTCAATGCAAAAACTTCAAAGATCTCAGTGAATAATGGCATGAGTCATAGATGCTACAAATATTGCATTAACAGCACAATAAAATTAATCAAATAGTCATTGGTCTAATAATTTATGTGCGGGAACTTCCATAAGCTTCAATGGGTATATCCACACTTCTGTAGCTGTCTGTATTCTGCCACCAATGAGAAATTTGGGAAGGTAACTATGGTAGTTACATTGTTATGATTTTTAAAATTTCTGAATTTAGAAAAAAAAAGAAAGAGAGATGTCAATGGTCTCAGCAAGGACAAGTATAAAATAGGTAAGAAAGTTCAAACTTCTTAATTTCTTAATACCCCATTCTACTTATCATCTGACAAATTTGTACCCAAAAAGTGAGCTCTTGCTCTAAGTGCACTGCAAATTATTTCCTTTATTCCCCCCACCCCCTTTTGTAAAGCATATGGCTAATCCAGCCTGTGAAAACTTCCATTTATTTTAGAAATCATGGACCTTTATGACTAATTTCCTGTGCCAAACTGTAATTACTTTAATTCTACATTGCTGGAGAGAATTTGAAAACAGGATTTCTTTAGAACAAAATTAACTTATATAATGAGTGAAAAGATAAATCATATTAGCTTAATTAAAGTATATTAACATTTTTGTTGCGTATGAATAAAAAATCAGACACAATGAAAGCAGGTTTCTTATAAAGAGACAATTTATGGAGATTTATGAAGATTTTAGGAACTTGCAAAATTCCATTACTTAACATCTCCATTAAGATCTTTACAAGCATACATAATGAAAGACCTAATAAAAGATTTAATAAATGGACTTCTGTTTAAAGTCACATTGATTCAATATAAGAAAAGGATCTGGAAGTCAATTTATACGAAAGGGATAATCGGTAGTAAAAATAAAATTAGTAAGTTGGTTTTTTTTCCGGATTGCTAAACAAACACAGAACAAGAAAACACTGCCTTAAAATGCTTTTAAAAATCAGTCCAGCACTGACTGTTTAAACATTTATTTTACTGTAAGTGTGAATGTTCTTCTGACCATAGATTACCTGAAAATCTATTATGGGTAAGAAAATCTTATTTAATAGGAACTTTCATTTAAAACTGAACCCATCAGAGAGGCTACCCACAAATAAGCATGATTTACCTGTTAGGACTATTCGGGCTAATGCATGTTATCTCAGTGTTTCTGTCTTGTCTTCCAGTAATCTGTTTTCTGATGCTTTGACTAAAAATTAAGAACTTCATGAACTATTTTTTAATTTTGTCTACATGAAATAACCTGTAAAATGGGATCATGGTCCATGGCAGGATATACCACTTCTCCTGCCATACAAAAAGGTAATATCCATGTTGTTGTACTACTACACTTATGCCTGAATCCTTTTCAGATGCTTCAGCTATTTTTTGCTATTCAGTTATCTCAGAATTCTCCTGATGCATGGGGAAAATTTGATACAGGTGAAGAGAAGAATGAAATAAGCATTTCATTTTGAACTGGATTGTGCACTTTACAATTCCTTTTTTCTCCAGTGAAGTACCTCTAGTCCACAGACTTTCTTTGTCACAATGCTGTAGAGCAGTGGAGTCTGCAAAGTTTCTGTCCCTTTTGGTAAGATGTGGAGGTGAAGCTGGTGGATGAGTTGACAGTTATGTCAGAACTTCAGAAAATTTGTAAGAATCTTATTGTCTGGATGGAGTTGTCTTCTACTGTTTTATTATTCTTTATGACAATACAGTGGTTATTTCTAGTAAAACAGTATATTGCCCGTGCACACAGCCCCTTCCTCTGATCACTTACTACAATATATATGATTCAATGTAATTAAACTAGCTGCTTAATTTAAGAGAACTGGACTAACCTTCTAGATGCCTCCAGAGAAACTTCACTGTCTCCTTCAAAAATATATAGCAATGTTAAACAATTGACTTCTTTAGGAAGAATGTCTCAGTTCCCTCTCCCCACCTGCTTCCCTGCCCTCAGCAGGACCTGGGTCCGATATCCAATTTTGCAACTGTGTATCTATCTTGGCAAAAAAAATGTGAAGTAAGAATGGCATTGATTAAAAAAGCAATCTAGTGATGGTAAACTGCACTCCCTTTCATTTCATATTCAAGGGGAATACAATGTCTCTTTTGCTCTCAGGTTTACAATTGTTCAATTATAATATGTCAAAATCTATTTGACAGAAATGATTCGTCAGGATAGATCCTGGAACAGACAAACCCTTTTATCCCAGCAGATCCTAACATGTTTGCAAATTATGAAATTTTGAGCTTGTTGAGGCTCTTTTTAGCATAAATATTTCATGGAGAAAAACTATATTTAAATAGATATACATAATTCAAATAGGCCTTTTGAACATTATGTTGAGATACACTGAATCTTACTTTGCTGTCAAAAGTTCATAAAGAGCATCCTCTGACTGGCTTTGTCAGCACCATACAGCCAGTGCACGTTCATGGAAAATGGAAATAATCTGCTCTCATAGGATACACAAAATATAGAGTAAAGAATATCAAAACATGTAGCAAAGCACTCTCTGGCTGAGACAAAATAGTCAGGTCTAGATCTAAAACCTGAAAGCAGTTACAGCAGGAAGGACAGGATGTGGGACACAGAGAAGAGAAACCTCCGTTGTTGCCGTTTAAGTTGCCTTCTGCCTTTTGCCTTCAGGCAGCTGCTTCAGCTGGCCAAGGGTGTTTGCCTCCATATTGTCTAGAGAAAACATTCACGGAGAAATCTGAAACATCTGTTGTTTGTCCTTCTACATTCTATTATTTAGAGCAACATGTTAAACTAATGCATAAATATGTTCAAAAATCATAATCTCAAGGACTAAACCCAGGAAGTATGCAGTACAAGTGATGGTAATAATAATACTGTGCTCTGAGCTAGTCTACTAACAAAAAAATAAAGGCAATTTCTAGGCATAAAGTACCAGCATCAATTCAACTCTCTCCCACTACTCGTGTTGCTGTCATCTCATGTTATGTGCTCTTTAGACTGAGGTGGGAACAACATAAATATTTGACCTCCAAGCGTCTTACCAGTGAATGAACTTCCTTCTCTGAAGGGCAGGAGGAGACGATTAATTATCTTTCTGAAGACCTTCACATCCATTCTGGAGTTAGGAGCCCTCTCCCTTGCTATTTGCTGAGGATGAGCCCTAAATTGTTGATTTGCTAAGCTAGAGTTTGAAAATTCTTGCAGAAGTTCACAGTCCATTTTATATACCAGATGGCTCTAAGACAGACAATGTTATTACCACTGCTTCTGGGCAAAAAAAACACAAAAAAAACCAAAAAACAAAAAACCAAAACAGTTTAAGTTAACAAATTGAGTAATTACAGTAGCCTGACAGCATTGAATGTCTGTGAGTTCTCATAATGTGCATCATGTTTTAGAAATTTTTGAATATGACCCCCAAGAAAAGAGGGAAACAGAACATGCATAAAGCATGACATGTAATATATTGCATGATACATTCAGAATTATAAAACTGAAAGAAAATGTGTTGAATAAGTTAGAAACAATATATTAGAATAATTTCTTTTACAAAATGCTGAGATTGAGCTGTTCAAAACAGAAGTAAATATCAACTTCCAGGATTTCTGTGTATTACATCTCCATTTTTTGAAGTGCTGCAATACTCAGAGCTCCTAAAATTTGAAGCTGTTGTTAAATGAAAGTGCATAAGAGTAATGAATATTTTCAGTGCTAAGAATCTCCATAGGAAATTAAAATTATCTTTGTAGTCTTATTTCCCCCTTATTTATGACTTGGAAACAACTATTAGCATGACTTTTTGTGATCAGAGATTATGTTGATTATGTTTGGTAACACTACAGTAATGAATGATCAAACTCATGGTAAAAGGTGGTATTTGTTTTATATTTCCTTTCACAAACAAGGTAATATAAAAATTCCCAAGTGTAAGAAGAAAAATCCCCAAGTGTAAGAAGAAAAATTTTACCACAGGATTGGTACCCACGTTTTCTTAAATATTAGTAAATTTTCAAACGTTTTGTATTTTACCTCAAACTAAAGCTTTTTTAAGCTTTTGAAAGACATTTGAAAATGATAAAAAAAAAAGAAGGAAAGGAAAAGAAGCATTTGCCCTGGGTTTTCTAAACTTTACTTAAAAGAGGGGAAGAAGGTCTCTGACAGATTGGAGTGGCTCAGGGGATTGGTAATGGGCTATGGAGTTATATACCTCTAGGTCACCATTTCAAATCTGGAGTGTTACTAATTAAAGACATAGCACACTCTGTTATTTGTATTTTTAAGGTCTATAAACTTCTTTGGGCTTCTTGGTTAATGACTTGAATTAAATTGATTGTGAAAAGGAACGTCTGTCCTTGAATGACTTTACTGAACACTGAGGTAAGAGGCTATTTTTCAGTATGATAGTAACAATTCTCTTGTTAGATGTAGAAAATAAATATTTCAGCTCTTAATACGCAAATTGAACTAGTAAGGGGATGACTTGTTCAGAAGTAGAGGTAACTAGGAAGACTCTAGAATATTTATAGGCACCTAATGTTACCTGTCCAGTTACTTTTTCCCCTGCTTTCTTCCTATAATATTAACATTTAATTTGCACAAAACTCCTACACGTATCCTAGTAACATAACACTGAGTATGGAAAGAGAATCCAAGCAAAAGGCAGATAGAAGAGACTGGAAGAAAATGGTGAACAGGCAAATACCTTCCTGTAAACTGAGAGAAAAACAGATGCTGGGAGAATATGAAAATTCCTGTGTTCTCAGTCTTAATTTACCTTAGGCTACTGCTGTATTGTAGGGAGTATTGAGAGTTTGGGGTAAAAAAAAAAAGGAAGTTTTTATCACACAAGAAGAGTTGATGGAGGGGAAAACTGTATTATTTTAATTGCCTTAGACCTCAGAGTAATTAGGAACCTAGCCTTGCACACAATTACTTACAAAGTCGTCTCTGGTCACAAGGATGACTGAATTCACAACTCATTTTGAAAGAGCTTCAATGTACACAAACACTGAATTGAGGAACTTCCCAGATAAACGATTATAACAACACTCCTTCACCTGTCTTTCATGCCAATAACTACATATTTTATGGCAAAAAGTTTCACCTCTCTGTTGGAACATGGTTGCTTTTGTGAAGAAATTTTAGGATTTGACAGAGGACCATCATGAGTCCTCTTTGATCCTCTTGGAATACCAGATGTCTCATCTTTCAGAAGCTTATTGAAATAACATGTTTAACTGAAAAGGGCCAAAATTATTATGACTTTTCAAGTCATGAATAACATAAGGCCTGAATAACATAATAGAACTTACTGCATTTCCACTTTCTAGAGGATGGAATAGAGCCTAAATGACAAAAATGGAAATTTCAAGTACTTCAAGATTTCAAGTTCATCTTCTATATGTGAAGGGTGGGGGAGATGGAGGAGAAATGGTGGGGACATGGGACGCTAAGTCTTCAGTACCTTCCCCAAACATGTTCTGTTTCTTAGTCTGAAAAAGTTTACTAGAAATGTACACTTCTTGCAAGTTAATCAAATATAGAACACTTTCACTGCAATTTAAATACTGCTTTAAACAACAAAAAATACCCTCCAAAATTTCCTGTCTGTTTCCTTAAAAGTCTATATAATTCTTGTATAAAGGTTTACTAAATTGCTTAAAAAAATGCTCCAAAGTGTTCTTTCTCTTGTCTCACTTAACTTCAACTCTTTCATCAACTTGCTCTGAAGTTTGCAGTCACAACCTGCTATACAGCAGATACCGGTTCTGTACCTGGTACTCTTTATCACTGTTTTTCATTCACTGTTGCTAAGCTAAAAAGGCTACTGCCATTTTTTTCTCCCATGTTTTTAGAAGCATGAGGATCTTTGAATAGCTTTGATAGTTCTCGATCCTTAGCTTCTGCGGACAGATTTCGACTGCTCTTGAAAATGGTAAAATGCACTACAGTTCTTACTCTGGCTTTGCCTACGTAGAAGGAAAGACAGGAGAATCTACCATATGCCCCATCAACTCAAGTTTGCTCTGCCAAAAGTGGAAAAGTAAACCTAATTTCTTTCAAACTTACTTTCTCATTCCCTTTTGTGGCATTGAGGCGGAATCTGCCACAGTGAGGAATGAACGCAACATGTTCTCCTCTCCCCATGTCCAGCTGGAACCAGCCTCTGGACTCGTCTTTTTGTCAGGTCATATCTTCCCATCATGACTCCAGATGGCACGTTTGTTTCCCTCTTACATTTTTTTCCCAACTCGGTAAAAAGGAGCCCAAAGCAATGTTCTATTATTTTAATGTGAGAGCTCTCTCTAGTGGTAAGGATATTATTTTCCTTTATGTTTGCTTGAATTGTAAAATATCCCAAATGGTTACATTTTCATACAGAATTGAACCTGACTTTTTTCCACACTGTAAGCATTGATACTTCATTAACACTGACAAGTATTTCAAAATAATTTCCAAAATTTTCAGTCCACATTTTTGCTTTTGTATTGACACGGCTACAAACTGTTTTCAGCTGAAGCCGGTAAGATTTATGTCTGTCGACATCTCAAACACTAGACCCTATAATTGTTTTCAGCTTCTATTCTAAGACATTCAGTTATGGACAATGAGAGGACACTGAGGATACAGACTGGCATTCTTGCGAGTCTTCATGGGAAAGTACAGTGTGATTAGGTTTGAAAACAGCCCTCATATTAGGATAAGCAGGAAGGTCTGTTAAGATTGCTCAGTAGAGGTGCAATTAAGGTCAGGAGAAAGATTTCAGATGAATAAAAGTGAACTTTTCTAACAGTGGCTGTTGATAGGCAGAACAGAATTTCTCTGAAAGTATTAGGGGGATAGTCAAACCCTGTCATGGAAAAATGTTAACTAAACATATAATAAGGGAGGATACTAAAATGAGGGAGTGTTTCAAAGAAACAATGAAAAGGTTGGATACAGCTTTTATAAGCAGGCAGAATCTGTATGTTTTTAAGTACATATAATCAGACATCTGCTCATTTAATTTGGGGGCAAAACAAATTTAGAAAGTGTTTTTCTCAAAACAACAATGAAAACTCAGAAAAAAATGTCAGTGTTCCATTTTCTTCCCATAACATTTAAAGTTTCGTTTAAAATTGAGAAGAATGAAACTAAACCCAAAGAAAATGTTTCAAGCCTAAACAAAATATTTCAAGTTGATCAAAACTGTTTATCTGAAATAACCTTTTACACAAAATTTTGGTTGAGGAAGCAGATAAAAATGCAATCACGTGAATAGTACTACGTAAAATGTCATTTGAAATAACTTTTAAATTAAACCTAGGCACTGCTGTATCTAATTTAAACTTTGGACTTCATTAACATTAGTGTAGTCTCGTTCAAATAATCCTGTACAGTAGCAGTTGACTGGAAAATTGCCTGAACGTGAAACTGAAATTTAGCTTCTAGACTCCACACACAAACTAAAATCCTCCACAAACCCTCAGCATCAATGCTAAGGTACATATGCGGTGGTAAAGATTTGAATTACATTTCCCCAAACTACTAATTTGTTTCAAGAGTTCTCTTTGTCCTGTATTGGCCATAGAATTGTCCATGCTCTTTAAATATGTATACATACGTTCTCTAGCAATTTTCCTTTCCCACCAGTGACTGGTAAACAAGCCAGAGTTAAGGCTTACCGGGAGAAGGCTGGTTTGCCGGGGGGCCAAAGCGTAGGCTTTGCTCAGCGGAGAGCGCATGCTTTCGACTGTTGTATTTCATTCTAACAGAGCTGTTTCCCCTGCTGCAATCCCACGTTGCAGCCCTGCCCGGTTGCAGTGGTGGTGGGTATGCCTGCAGGTTTCATTCAGAAGCCCCCAACTTCTAAATTAGCTTATTCAAAAAACGCTGAGACTAGTGAGTAAATCTGAACGACATATTCTCCCTGACGACAGTAAATTAACACATTTTTATCTGTATATCATCTCAGATATTCCAACGGTGAGCAAGTACTCGCAGTTTCATTTCTGCTTATCCTTGCAAACTTTCAAATTATTCTGAAGCCACCAGCATTTCTAAAAGCAAGACACACTGATTTCCTCATTATATTAGGAAACGGCAAGTTAAGCAAATTCAGAAGTCTTTTCAAACTCCAGAGCCTGTTCAGAAGTGATAAGACAAGACATCATATTCGACTCTGTAAGCTTTTGTGTGGAGATAGTTCTCAGAAAAAGTATTTCTGTCCTAAGGAAAAAAAAAAAAAAAAAAAAAAAGGAAAAAAAACTATTTCCCTCTTCCAGTTGGAAGGGGAAGGGGAGGACGGAATCTTCAAATTCTAATTCACGTACTGCAACTGCTTTACTTGTTTTTTTCTGTGCAGGGGAAACAGAGGATTTTGTACACTAAAATTGACTTTTACACCAAAACCCACCATGCAAAATTGTCCTAACCTCAACTGTGCTTATCAAAGGCAAACAGGCAAAAATTAAAAAAAAGAAATTTTATGATTACAATGGCAAATTACTCTTGTTCACAAAAGAAAAAGGCAGTGATTTTTCCCCAGAAAAAAATTCTAAAAGTGTAGGTGTGAAAATCAATTCAACAAGCCAAAGTTTTCTGCATTTGTCCAACAAATGGCTTACAGTGTGTTCATTTATTTCATTATATATTCCCTAGTGAACTCAAAATAATTACTGCTTATATCACAGAGAAATAACCGGCTATATTCAGATGTTGCATTGCTAATACAAAGTAAATACTTGCTACCACTTCCTGCACTGCACCAGCTAGCATGATCCAGGTTGTAAACGTGTCGTACTTCAGGTTTCAGTATATGATAACCACAAAATGGAGATTAATGTGGAAACGGTAATATCTCTTTGTGCAACTCCACTGTATCTTAAAAGTCAACTTGAATGATTTCTACAATGAAATGTATGAGAGAATCTACCCCAAACGACAGTCTCAATTTCTACTTTTATTCCAGTAAATGCTATTTATTGTGTTCCGGATGAACATCATAGCCATGGGCATAAGCAGAGAAAATGCCATCCCTTTATCTGTTTTTTGGCGGTTTGGTTTTGGGTTGGATTTGCGTGTGTGTGTGTGCATGTGACTTGTGTCAGTCCAGAAAACATATTTATTTATCTAAAGTTGCACGTAAAGTCACAAGTGGTCCCAAGTTTGCTGATGGCCTAGAGAGCCACTTTTCTTGCTGTGGGTTTTCTGTGACCTCTGTATAGAGAAGGACACTTTACCCACAGCATTTACAGTGTCACTTTACAACATCATGCTTCAAAAGATTTTGAATAATATCATACAGAGGAAAATTCTGTTTAACAGCAAAATGTGTATGAACACAATAAGGGCAGGTTATATGCAAAACAACATGGATCACAATGAGCAAATTATTCCAGAGGGAATAATTCAGTTGTCTAAGCATCATTTCTGCAATAGCTCGATTTATAAAACAGATGTTAGAAACCTTCTGGTTAAGGCAAACTGACCTTCTTTAGGCATAAATACATTTAAAAAACTTGTTTCTCTTGGTCTTTGGGTGCGTTCTCACTCCTTGAAATAAAAGCACATATTTGTTCACCCATGCAGCTGGCTAATTCAATTTCAATTTTAACAGCCAAAGACTTTGATTTGCTGGTAAAAAAGGGTGTGCTGCTCTGAATTGCCAAACATCAAGAGATACCAGGTTGTATAGAGGTAAAACAACCTTACCTCGTCTTTGAAAAGACACAGTGTGGTTTTGCTAAAACATTAATACTCCAGGTATCCTGACCTCTGCCCCTTGTGGCTTGGCATGTGCTGGGTCCCACAGTATTAGCGTTGGAGAAAGAGTGCTGAGTTGACAAGGGGGTCAGTCAAATCCCAAAGCCAGAAATCTAACAGATGAGGTAACCGAGAAACAACAGTAGCTAATCTGGAAGATGTTTCACCTACACACACCTACGCAGCCATTAAATCTTAAGGGTGCAGTTTTAAAGGATGAAAATGCCAACGGCTGGTAAAACATAATGGTAACTTATAGAACTATAAATTAAAAGAAGCCTGTGAGTGATCTGAAAGGTCAAAAGAATAAAAAATTGAGGTCTTTAGAGAGCCATATGTTTCTGAACTATGGGGGAAATTCTGCACCTTAAGCAAAAAAGGCCAAACTTGTTATTAATATACTTTTCTTTGACAAAATGGTCTTTCATTTTGGATTAGTGAAGAAGATAGGGCTTTTGCCTCTTGATTTTGTGTCTGTGAATGTTACTTGAAAAATGAATATTTCATTAACACCTATTTTCTTTCTTTGTAGAGCAGAATATACACAAAGACTTCGGAGACTTCACAGGATTCAGTTTACTGATAACTTTACAAAGTTTAAAAACTTGATATGCTAAGAATGCAAAAGGGACAAAACTAAAGTGCACAGTTATAAAATGCAAACAAAACCAGCAGTGTAATTCATTTTGCCCTGTGTCATGGCTCAAGATGACCACTCTCCTGAAGGGAGGCTTTTTCTGAGTCACTTGTGTTAGATGCATGCAGATCTCAAAAGTAGTTTTACTTTTAGCAAATCAGGTGATCCATCCTGAAGTATTTATCTTCTTCTTGTATTGAAATGTTTTGATCCAAGTCTGAAACATTTATTATATGCACATAACCGTCTTTAATCATCTTTATGTATCTTCAGTCAACTGACTTACTAACTATTACAAAATTAAATGGCTCTCTGGACAGGTTCCTCACTCTTAATGAAGCAAAAAGGATTAAGTACCGGTTTTGATACCATTAGCTAGTAGCTTCACAAAGCCTTTTTTGGCCCACCTGATTATATTATTTTTTTATTACATCATATTATATTTCTTCATGCAAATATCCAGATTTTATGATCATTTGGACCATATGCTCTATTTGATCATTACTATCTATGTTCCTCATTTAGGTGCAACTTCACCTTTTTGAATGGCACCTTCCTGATTCTAATACTCTGTTTCACTTTGCTGTTTAGTTATGCTGGCTTCCTCCTACTCTTTCTCAAGTCTTTCCTAATAGTTGTTTTGTACTGTCACTGTGCTCCCACTATGGCATTCTTCAGTAACCTTAAATCTAACTATATGGATTTAATTATCCTAACTGCATTTTTGCATTAGTGCTCTTAGTAAAGTTTAACTAACCTGGAGTTACTTGTTTTGCTTCTCTAGGGATGTTTAATACGAGCCAGTTGTGGTGGTTGTTGTTCTGGGGTGGTCCTTTGCCCGTGAGGCTTTGAGCCAAGTCCTGCACATCGCTCTGAATCAAGTCCAGGCTTGCAGTTTTCTTCTGGGCCTGCTATCTGGCCACTCCATGGTAACACCTAAAAATTTAATCTCTGATTCACATCCCAGTGTGACATTTGACCAGTCTATGTGTGGGTGACTGCAGCCACCCAACACAGTTGCATTTTTTGCCCTTAGTATCTCTCTGATTTCTCTCAGCATATCACAGTCAATCACCCCATCTTGGCCAGGCAATTGGTATTACAGACCCAGTACTATATTTGTCCTTTTTGGGCTTGAGATTTCAACTCATACAGATTCTGTGCTACTCAAACCAGGACAGGGAGTTAAACTGTTTCTTTCCTTTGCTTTGATTTTAAGGCCTTTTAACATGTAACAAAATTTTGCTGACAGCAAAATTACCTGTCTTTCCTGTATATTTTGTAGCATGATATTACAGTGTTCTGCTTGTTGTCTTTCTTCACACAGTTTTCTGATGGGTCTAGTACATTGACATCTTCATTTAAGGCTAGATATTCAAATTCCTTCATCTTCTTCAATTATGTTTCTAGCATTTGTAGAAAAACACAGTCATGCTGGGAATGATTACTGATTTTTATTTGAAAGAGCAATATGGATTGTGCTGGTGCCATTATCTTCCTAATTTGATTAGTTTTTCTAGCAGCAGGCAGAGAGCTGCTAAAAATGATACAGATAGCCAAAACTGAATTCCTATTTTGACTGAACAGTAAAATTTGTAAGAAACATTTTCTAAAAACAACCCTATCGCACTTCCTGGTGTCTTCCTCTCAAACGGTTTCATATTGTATGCTAGAATCAACAGAACCTATTAATCTACTAAACATCCAAAACTTCAAAAAAGCAAATTCCAGGCTTGATAGGTAAAGGCAAGACAGAAATACTTTATCCAATAGAATATACATTATTATTATTATTATCTGATATAGGCTACTTCTAACAGGTAATTAAAGTCCAAATCATGATATGCCAGTGCCCATAATTATTCTGCATGTCTTTCAGATGTCTGCCTTATCAGCTCACTATTGATCTTTACAGAAACTGAGTTAAGAAGAGAATTATCTTCACTCCTGAAGTAGGACATGGCTGTCGGGGGAAAATAAAAAAAAAAGAAAAAAAATTGGAATAAATTTAGGGAGGAAATTTCATTCTTTTATTTCATCCTATAAATACTCGGGAAGCATTTCTATTGTAAGGCAACCCAGGATTTTTTCCTCTGTTTGTAGATTTTTTATTTTATTAGAAAATAAACAAAATCATTAAAGCCTAAATATAGATATACACATATATATTCCAGTTATATAAATATAGGTAACTATTGGAAAAGGGAGGCAAGGGCTTCTGATGTGCAGCACAGAATTCTTCAGAAGGTAACTGACCTGAAATAGAAACAACCTCGTCCAGGGGGACTCCATCCACATCACTAACACAAGCTCCAGTACTCGGCACTGGCACTGCCATCAGCAGTAGCTACCTACATGCTATTACTGCAGTTTAAAAACCCTGTCTTCCTTCCTGCAATGGCATTTTAAGGTTAGCTGCCTTACAGGGTCTTAAAGTCTATTTCCCATGCATCTTTCTTGTGGTTACACCTGTAAGAGTTGGCTGTGGTTAAGGACTATGGGTGCAGGGGTTGGTGGGGTGCAGAGAGGTTATCCCAGAGGCCCTGCTGTCCCTGCCCTGACACCAGCCCTCTGAGCACACTGGGTTGCACCCGAAGCTGCTCTAAGCCCATCTGCCCTAACATGCAGAAATGGCAAAAGTATCCCCGTACCTCTTACCCTGGAAATGAATCTTACCTCTTCCTACACTTTTATGCCTTTATGTTTGCTTGGGTTTTCTTTTTGCCAGGGACAATTTCCTGAGTCATCCCCACACCAATTCAAGATACTCAGCGATTTTCTTAGGTTGTACTTGTTCTTCCCTGATTTCAGTTATATGCCCACAGTTTCAGGAGATGGCTCTGTTTCTAATGAATCATAGAATCATAGGATCATTTAAGTTGGAAAAGACCTTTAAGATCATCCTGTCCAACCATTGACCCTGCTCTACCAGGTCTGCCACTAAACCATGTCTCTAAGCACCACATCTACACGACTTTGAAACACATCTAGGGATGGTGACTCAACCACCTCCCTGGGCAGCCTGTGGTTGATAACTCTTTCAGTGAAAATTTTTTTCCTAATGTCTAGCCTAAACCTCCCCTGGAGCAACTTGAACCCGTTTCCTCTTGTCCTATCGCCAGTTACTTGGGAGAAGAGATCAGCTTCCATCTCACTACAACCTCCTTTCAGGTAGTTGTAGAGAGCAATAAGGTCTCCCCTCAGCCGTCTCTTCTCCAGGCTAAACAATCCTAATTCCTTCAGCTGCTCCTCATAAGACATGTTCTCCAGACCCCTCACCAGCTTTGTTGACCTCCTCTGGACACGCTCCAGCACCTCAATGTCCCTCCTATACTGTGGCACCCAAAACCGAACACAATACTCAAGCTGCAGCCTTACCAGCACTGAGTACAGAGGCACGATCACTTCCCTACTCCTGCTGGCCACACTATTCTTGATACAGGCCAAGATGCCATTGGCCTTCTTGGCTACCTGGGCGCACTGCTGGCTCATGTTCAGCCGGCTGTCCACCAGGACCCCCAGATCCTTTTCTGCCAGGCAGCTTTCCAGCCACTCCTCCCCAAGCCTGTAGCGTTGCCTGGGGTTGTTGTGACCCAAGTGCAGGACCCGGCACTTGTCCTTGTTAAACCTCATGCAGTTGGCTTCAGCCCATCCATCCAGTCTGTCCAGATCTCTCTGCAGAGCCTTCCTACCCTCAAGCAGATCAACACTCCCGCTTAATTTGGTGTCATCTGCAAATTTACTGAGGGTGCGCTCAATCCCCTCGTCCAGATCATCAATAAAGATATTAAACAAGGCTGGCCCCAAAACTGACCCCTGAGGAACACCGCTTGAGACCTGCTGCCAGGTGGATTTAATACCATTCACCACAACTCTCTGGGCTTGGCCATCCAGCCAGTTTTTAATCCAGCGAAGAGTACACCTGTCGAAGCCATGGGCTGTCAGTTTCTCTAGCAGAATGGTGTGGGAGACTGTGTCAAAGGCCTTACTAAAGTCCAAGTAGACAACATCCACAGCCTTTCCTTCATCCACCAGGCAGGTCACCTGGTCGTAAAAGGAGATAAGGTTGGTCAAACAGGACCTGCCTTTCATGAACCCATGCTGGCTGGGCCTGATATCCCCTGGTTGTCCTTCACATGCCACGTGAGTGCACTCAGCATGATCCATTCCATGATCTTTCCTGGCACTGAGGTCAGGCTGACAGGCCTATAATTGCCTGGATCCTCCTTCCGGTCCTTCTTGTAGATGGGTGTCACATTGGCAAGCCTCCAGTCATCTGGGACCTCCCCTGTTGACCAAGACCGCTGATAAATGATGGAGAGTGGCTTGGCAAGCTCCTCCGCCAGCTCCCTCGGCACTCTCGGGTGGATCCCATCTGGGCCCATAGACTTGTGGCTGTCCAGTTGGCGTAGCAGGTCACTAACTGCTTCCTCTTGGATTATGGGGGGCTTATTCTGTTCTTCATCCCTGTCTTCCAGCTCAGGGGGCTGAATACCCTGAGGATGAGTGGTCTTACTATTAAAGACTGAGGCAAAGAAGGCATTAAGTACCTCAGCCTTTTCCTCATCCTTGTTGACAATCTTCCCCTCTGCATCCAATAAGGGGTGGAGATTCTCCCTGGCTCTCTTTTTGTTGTTAATCTATTTGTAAAAATGTTTTTTGTTATCTGTTACGATAGTGGCCAGGTTAAGTTCTAGCTGTTCTTTTGCCTTTCTGATGTTTTTTCTGCATGACCTAACTAGATCCCTACACTCTTTTTGAGTTGCCTGGCCCTTCTTTCAAAGGTGGTAAACTCTCCTTTTTTCCCTGAGTCCCAGCAAGAGCTCCCTGTTCAGCCAGGCCAGTCGTCTTCCCCATCAGTTCATCTTACGACACATGGGGACAGCCTGCTCCTGCACCTCTAAGACTTCCTTCTTGAAGAATGTCCAGCCTTCCTGGACCCCTTTGCCCTTCAGAACTGTCTCCCAAGGGACTTTCTCAACAAGTGTCCTGAACAGGCTGAAGTCTTCCTTCCGGAAGTCCATGGTAGTGGTTTTGCAGATCCCCTTCCTTACTTCACCAAGAATCGAGAACTCTCTCATTTCATGGTCACTAAGCCCAAGACGGCCTCTGACCACCACGTCACCCACCAGATCTCTATTGGTGAGCAGCAAGTCTAGCAAGGCACCTCCCCTGGTAGGCTCACTTACCAGTTGTGTCAGCAAGTTATCCTCCACACGCTCCAGGAGTCACCTAGACTGTTTCCTCTCTGCTGTGTTGTATTTCCAGCAGATGTCCGTAAGTTGAAGTCCCCCACTAGGACAAGGGCTGGGGATTGTGAGACTTCCGTCAGCTGCTTGTAGAATGCTTCATCTGTTGCTTCATCCTGATTGGGTGCTCTATAACAGACTCCCAACAGGATATCTGCCTTGCTGGCCTTGCCCCTCATCCTTATGCGTAAGCACTCGACCTCGCCTTCACAGTCATTGAGCTCTATACAATCAAAACACTCCCTAACATACAGAGCCACCCCTCCACTTCTCCTTCCCTGTCTATCCCTTCTGAAGAGCTTATAGCCATCCATTGCAGCATTCCAGTTATAAGAGTCATCCCATCATGTTTCTGTGATGGTGACTATATCATAACTATCCTGCTTCACAATGGCTTCCAGGTCCTCCTGTTTGTTGCCCTTGCTGTGTGCATTGCTGTAGATGCACTTGAGCTGAGCTATCAACTTCCCTCCCAGTGTTGGCATGGTGCACCTAGGCTCATCTCTAACGAGCTTGATTGTATCCCCTTCCCCCTTCATACCTAGTTTAAAGCCCTCTCAATGAGCCATGCCATCTCATGAGCAAGGATCCTTTTCCCTCTTTGAGACAGCTGAATTCCATCTGTCGCTAGCAGGCCTGGTGCTGTGTAAACCTCCCCAGGATCAAAAAAACCAGTGGCACCAGCCTCTGAGCCATGTGTTTAAAAGGTGTGTTTTCCTGTTCCTCTCAGTGTCCTTCCCTGCTACTGAAGGGACTGAAGAAAAGACTACCTGTGCTTCTGATCCCTTGACCAGTCGCCCCACTGCCCTGAAGACCTTTTTAATCGCTTTTGGACTACTGGCTGCAACCTCATCACTGCCCACTCGCATAACCAGGAGTGGATAATAATCAGAGGGCTGTACCAGACCAGGGAGTTTCCTAGTGATATCCCTAACCCGTGCCCCAGGGAGGCAGCAGACTTCCCTGTGGGATGGATCTGGTTTACATATGGGGCCCTCTGTTCCCCTCAGAAGGAAATCGCCTACAACAATTACCCTCCTTTTTCTCTTAACAGAAGCAGTCCTAATGCGTGGGACTGACCGACTCACCCTAGGCAACCCCCTGGAAGAATCTTCACCTATCTCCTCATTTGCCTGGCCCTCAAGCTCCAGAGCCCCATACCTGTTATGTGAGGTCAACTGGGAAGGTGAGGGAGGCCGGGAGGGGACTCGCCTGCCTCCCTAAGCAGGGACCTGTTTCCAATCCCCCCCATCTCTTAGTTTCCCTCCTCCTGCCTGGTGGCAAGAGGGGAGGGGATCCTTTACTTCTTGTGGGTCCTCTGTCTGCTGCCTTGGCCTCAAGGTGTGGCTCCACCAATCCATCTCCTTCTCACACGCTCTGATACTCCTGAGCCTGTCCACTTCCTCCGTCAGCTTTGCTACCAGCCTAAGCAGGTCATTCACCTGGTCACATGAAGATACAGTCGAGCACGAGAAGCAAGCATGGCTCCCTGAAAAGGTTATGTGAATGTTTATTTGACAGTCACATGCTCAAGGGGCAGGGAGAAAAAACAATCAAGCAAAACCCCAAGAGGGCAGAAATTTTGAAGGTGAAACTGTGAACCAAAGTCAGCTTGATGGCAGATCTTGCTTTTACAGGGCTTAGGGGCACAGTGTTTATTTAAATTACAAATCAAATCAACCTAATTGCTCATTCCAAGTCCACAGGTTACTTTTTTGAAAGGCTAAAATATTTTTATTAGAAGATATCTGGCAGGAGCTGAAAGGCTTTTGTATCTGGACAGGGGTCTCAGCTATTTCATATCCAGCCTAAGCAGCTCTCCAGCATAGTCTGAAGGTGGCTGGGTCTAAAATTCAGCTTTGCTGTGTTTCTGATTAACACAATTGCTTTATAGGGTTGCTGAACATTTCAAATATAGACTATCCCAAATTATTTAAGAAACTCAAGATAATAAATGAAGAGCAACTGGGATTTCTTGCAGAGGCATGAAAGTGCTGTGTGTTAAACAGATTGGAGTTTGTGGACAACTCTTTAGAATCATGGAATCACAGAATATCTCAAGTTGGAAGGGATGCATAAGGGTTATCGAGTCCAACTCCGTGCTCCTCGCAGGACTGCCTAACACTAAACCATATGGCTAAGAGCATTGTCCAGACACTTCTTGAACTCTGACAGGCTTGGTGCTATGACCACTTTCCTGGGGAGCCTGTTTCAGTGACCAACCACCCTCTCAGTGAAGAACCTTTTCCTAATGTCCAGTCTGAACTTCCCTTGATGTAGCTTTGTTTCATTTCCTCGTGTCCTGTCACTGGTCAACAGAGAGAGGAGATTAGCACCTCCACTGCCCTCATTGACAAAGTTGTAGACTGCCATAAGGGCACCCCTCAGCCTTTAGTTTTACTTTTTTCTATGTGTCACTGCGCTGTAGTAACACAGCTGTCCCAAACCAAGAGTTGAGTTGAGTCTTGTACAGCGATTTCAAATTTCACAGCCATGCTGTTTCTAATTCTATGTATTGCATGTTGATTTTTGTTTGCATTTGTTGTTGGGTAGATGAATAAGAATGGAAGGTATTGCAGGGATGATTATGCCCTTTGCAAGACATGCAGGGTCAGAGTGTGTTCTTGACTTGTGTACAGTTGCTGAGTCTTGTCTTTTTCCATCTTGCCCTTAAAACTATAACGAAATGCAGCAGAATCTTGTTCCCATAGGAGACTGATTATTGTGCAGTTTCACACTCATTTAGCTCTTCCTTTTCTGTTAGAAGGGTATGAGCTGACTATTTGCACCACTGTCCACAGTCCTCTGTTTTCTCCTTTAGGGAGTTTCTGCAGCGTCTGCAAATTTCTTCAGGAAAGCTACTTTTATTTTTTGTATTTATTATGTAATCATCAAGGAAAAAAAAGATTGTTTTCTTCTTTTTATTAAAGATAAGAAATGAGTAGAAATAAAATATCTAATACATCTTATGTGAAAAAATAGCATATAATTATAAGGGGACTACAGAATATAGGGACCAATCCTTTTATTTGTACTAGCTTCAGTGGCAGTAGAATTGGGTTAAAAACTGCAAAATCAAAAAGCAGGCAAGGCAAAGGAATACACTGGTGACGGACAGTGTGGGAAAGGGAAAGTGAATGGAAAAAAGAAATGGAAAAGGGAGGAGAGGGAAGGGAAATGGAAGCAAATCTTAAAATCATAATAATCTTAAAATCTAGTTGCTGCTAATACCACTTCTTTGTACTCTGCCTCTTGTCCTTGTAATTTTAATATGACTTTGACTTGATGAGGAAAGCTGGAAAAAGAGAACTCACAGTGAGTGAAATAGGGAAGACATGTTTCCCCAACACAGGGAAACATATCCCTTTAAAGGGAAAGGAGACAAGAGACAAGAAGGAAAAAAGAGAATTTAAGGGACTAGGGCTCTGATCGTAAAATCATCTTTAGTAAAAGCCTGAATGCCTGTAAAAATCTGTCCCTACATTACCTATACTCTTGACTATGCATCCTGAAGACACATGCATTCTGAAGCACATCAAGTCTGTTTAAATCTCTGTATCCTTATAATCCGCGATCTAATTCTTTAGACAGTCCCAAATAAATTCACTGTGCATTCTGGACAGGAAAACGTGCTGGTGCTTTCTCCAAGGAGCTTGAGCCATGCTATCCTGATAATTCAAGTACAGATTGTTTTTGTATAATTGGATTATGCAAATTAGTATTATATATATAATTTACAACTGTTTTACTCCAGTTTAATGGCTAGCTTGACTGTAGGTAGGTATGGATATTGTTCTATGCAGAGGGTGTTTCACTCCTACTCAAGCCTGGAATCTCCCTCCCTGTTTCATATAATTCCAGAAGTCTTCTTTCAAAGCAGTTATTGATGTTTTCCAGCCTCATTAGGTCCCTGTCATCTGCTGCCTTGATGACTTTGCAATGACGACTGAATGATTTAGGATACTTCTTGACAGTATCAAAGATTTTCTTTTAACTTCCTTGTTCTGTGCCCTGCTCTATTGATGAATCCCTCTTGCTTTGCCTCATCAATTGTATCTCCCAATCAAAGTCCCTGCACTCCACTCATTCACTTTCACTGTATGATATTTCCTTGATTTCAGCACTTCTCTCTCCTTCACAATGCCTCATCCCTCATACATTATCCATGCTTATTCTATGTACCGTATTTTTGACCCTGGCATGTGACAGCCTATTTTCAGAATCACATTTCTAAATCTTTCCAGCATTAATAAAGTTATTTGTTTCCTTTTTGATAATACATTATAAACTTATAAACAACTTCTCAATAATTGTAAAATATACATACATATTCTGCCCAGTTTATACTTTATGCAGATGTAATCTTTAACTTGTTATTTCAGCAAGCTACAAAGCAATCGTAAGAACAAAGTCGAAACAACCTCTTTTACCCTAAAGTAAAATGGGATAATTACATGGAATAATAACATCTCTAAACAAGTGTTGTTTAGGTATTATCCAATTCTGGGGGTTGTTTGTTTGGTTGGTGTTTTTTACTTTAAGTTAGAGATGGATAAAGGTTAGGGAGAAATAAAGAATCACAATACAGCCATGTCTTTAAATCACAGGTGAGTTCCCATTGTTTTTAATAAATTTACAGTTAAATCACACATGTTTTTTAACCTACTTCACTATTACTTATACTATTTCTATTAGACATTTAAATATTCTAATATAAATATGCTTTTCTGTAAGGGAGGAAAGAGAGGGAAAAATCTATATGAAGTCTTCAACTAAATGACACATGCAGCTTCATATTACCTAAAACTTTAAAATACTACATTTTAAAACAAAATCTTTGAAATATTTTATCATCTTGAAGCTTTCCTTCTCCCTTTTCCTGCTCATACCACCACAGTATTCTGGGATAATGTTGAGGCAGAAGCCTCAATTCAAGTAGAGTCTCAGTCTAACTGGAACACAGGAACTTCTCTTGGGTATTCGGTATCAAAACATTTTAGGGACCTCTTTTCAACAATGGTGAAAACTAATAGAAGACAGTCCAGCAGAGACCAAAAACAATGATCAGAGGTCTAGAAAATGTTAACTTTTCTGAATGATAGTAAGAACTAGGTTTGTTTTATTTAAGAACAGGACACACAGGAGAAATATGACAAGTCTTCGAAAGTGTGAAAAACTACATGGAGGGCAAAGGGTGATAAAGATTTATCTTTTTGCTTTTTAAAGAACAGTAAGAGGTAAGGATTTCAAAGCACAGAAAAGAAGATCTACATTGGAAATTATGAAGAAAAACATCTAGCAATCAGAAGCATTCAACACCACAGGAGGATCTTGGTAGGGCCCAGAATCTGTATTACAGAACGGTTTTAATAAGACAAAATCTGTCAGGAAAGGTTTGGTATGATCTCCCTTGTGGGGAAAAAAGAAAAAAAATGGCCAAGGCAATGTTTTCTATGGGTTACCTTTATTTGATTCTGTGAATACAGAATGAGTAATTGACTTCTCGTTCTTCTGCTAAAACAACTGAATGTAATTAATAAAACAACAGATAGATTCAATTACATCAACCTGGCAACTGAGAATACTGTGGGACTGTTCAAGCAGAGAAGGCAACATGCCTGTCTTACCTACTGCGTTGCTGTATATATCCTTGCAATTCTGGAAATGAAAGTTGCTTCCACAGAGCTAGCAGCAGATAACTGCAAGGATCAAGGGAAGATTTGTGGCAGGATTATCCGTAATACAAAATGTGTAGGTAGCAATATGGTTCTTAGCTCTAGTACCAAAAGTGATCAAAGGAAGCTATCAGAAAAAGTAACCGGTGAAATATAAAACAATCAATCCAGAAGTGAAAAATAATGAAGACTCAAAAACTCCATAAAAATGGTAAAGAAAGAGATAATTAAATAAGTCTTAAAGGTATCCGTGGTGTAAATTGTCATGTAAACAGCATCAGTATACTTCAATCTTACGCCGTGTCAAAAAGTGTTTGAAATTATTCACATTTTTAAATAGTTTTGATTTATCAAATTAATGAATGGAAATCTAAAATGTCATTTGTTTTGGAATGTAATTGAACACTGTATTTATTAAAATGTCAGCAGGCACAAACAGCTATTAGGTTTGCTATTTTTGTATGTGAATTTTTTTTCCTCTGCTCAGCTAAAGGGTGAATACTTGTCTTACATAGTGCTATATGGATGCTATTTGTATCCTTGTAACCGTGCTGAGGAACAGTTGTACTGTTTCAAGCAAGGGTACATCTAGCAAAGTATCTTGCATTTTGTGATGGCTAGGAGTGGACGGCTGGGATTAGCACACAAAACCGTCAAATACAGAGCAATGTTTTCCTCCCAGTATGCTTCTCTTGTTTTCAGCAAATTTCTGCCTGAAAGAATTCCTAACATTTCTGTTTACAAGATTTTCATGCATTCTTGTTTCAACAATTTGCATAATTACTTTTTGAAACTATCTAAGCTATGGTATCAAGAAAATACTGTGACAAAATGTTCCACAGTGTAATTGAGTGATGCTGAAACAAAAATATTTTTTTAAAGGCTACCTGACAATTTTATACAAATAATCTCCATCCCCTTGATCTCTGTTGGGAAAACAGTGACTAAATCATTTCCTAAATAGACTCTTGGCCCTTACTTCTTTCCTCTAGTCATCTCATATTTCTAGTCATCTCTTCCCAGAATGAGACTGAGACTTTCCAGACTCATTTTAGTATTTCCTGCTGTAAAAATATGGGATTCCCTATCCTTGGTCATCCTCTTCACCTTTCACTTTATCTTCTTCAACCTACTATTTTATTTTTTGAGATGTGAGAATCACAGGTATAACTGATGATGTGGGATCACCGCAGAATTACACATTCTCTTTAAAATAGCAGCAAACTTCTACTAGGAAACTGCTCTCAGCCAGTATAGAAAGGTTGTGCAGGAACACATTAGTAGCTCTTGCTATGCAGTGACTGTTAAAGTCAAAGAGTAAGTAAAAATTTAAAATATTTAGACCGGTAATATCAGTTGCCTATCCATGTGCACAAAAGCTGTCAGAATGCAAAAACCGACTGCATTTCTGGAGGTAACAATACTTCCTAATTCAAATCACAGTCGAAATACTATAAATAATTTATTTTCTCTCCTACTACCCCCCATTATGTTCCCTTCCTTCCAGAAATAGTGAGCATCTGCTTCCAGCTATTATCTATATACTACTTTAGATACCAATGGATCTTTTTGACCTTCTTGCTCAGGACTAACTGCGGTAAACCTGCTTTGGGAATCAAATATTATTAAACACAAGCAAAACTATGTATGTCTGGGGAAAAATGAATAAAGAGAGAAAAAACCCCAACTTTTCTATTTTTTCAGACTTTGGGAAAAGTTTGTTTGAATTTTAGCTGAAAGCATCTCTTGGTTATCAATTTGTCCAGACTCATTTCCCAAACCTAAATTTCAGTTTCTGGTTTTCTTTATATTAAATTGCATCAAGTTTTTGCTTAGAAGACTGTCTCTCTTCTCCTGAGTTTGCATGTCTGCTTCTCTTCTGGTAATAGATTCTGTAGGAACAACAGTATTTATCTGAAATAGTTCTATATATATTCTCTTTCCTTTGCCAATTTTTTAAGTCCATTTTTCTCTCAATGTTTTGTTCTTTGCTTCTGCTAATCTTCACTCTTCATAATTTTGGAAGCTTCAGCTATGTCACTGTGAAGTCTCCTCTTCTTAAATGAGAAAAAAAGCTGAACTTCTTTAATCTTGCTTCATAACCAGTATTAATTTAGCTTCTTTCACTTGCACCCCTCTAAAGCAATTATATTCACTCTTTTTCTTCTTAAGTGCAGATGCAAATTAGGATAAAGACAGTGGGGATTTTTTTCCCCCAGTTTTTATTCCTAGCAATTTGCATTAACTAGATATGCCTACTTTTCTCCCTCCATGACTCAGAATGAAACATATACTGTATCTTAAATTAGAAAAATGTAATCTCTAACAACCTAAGTACAGTACTTAAATGACCTTAATCCCTCCTTTTGCATTTCATATAGCAGTTGTTCCCTGAGCAGAGTTTCATCCGACAACTTGGATATCTGTCTCTCAGATACCTTTTTCAAAAGCACTCATGCTTTCATAGCCGAACTTTTATAGCCAAAGTTTCCAATGATAACCTGCACAGCACTCAGATTTTATTTAGATTACAGTCATCTCTTTCCTGCTTTCTTACTTCTTTGGTTTAATTTTTTACTCATACCAAAACTAACAGGTCTCCAATAACCTTTTTCACCACTAGCACTGTATCGAAAACACATGCAGAATAAATGTCTATAAAAAACTATTTGAGATCTCTTCATGTTTCAACAGGAAAAAATTAATTTATAAATTCAAATTGCTTGACTGCTATAGTCTACTTCTGTGACACTCTTGTTTCTAAAACACCTCGCAAAGAGTCACTAACAATCCTTCAAATGCTTAGAAATAAACTTGTTTAAATTTGAATCATAATAGAATAACATTTAGCATTTGAAATTTCACCAAAAGGGAACTCAAGCATTTTACTTGTTTAAGTATATATCCAGCTTTGAAAACTATTTTATCTGTAGAATAAAAGATTTTTCCAAAATATATCTGCTTGCATTCTTTTGTTAAATAAGACTTCCAAATAATATTTTTTTCACTAAAAAAAAAAAAATGCTGGGGAAAATCTAAAACTACTTTTCCAGCAGATTTAAATCATTTCTTTGATTAGACAGTTTGGATATGCTTCTTTAAAATATTTTGGTAGTAGCTTAACATTTACCCATTGCCATCTCTTGAGATCATAAATTTAAAAATTAACAATCCCTGACAAAAAAAGTTAAAATCATCCTGACATTTTTTTTCCTCAGAAAATAATTATTAAATCAAATGGAAACTGCTTGTCTCAGAAAAGCAATTTTGATTTTTTTTCCCCTCATTTTTAGTATATTTAGGAATATAACTTCAAAGTTCTCAATATCAGCTTTTTCCTGTGAAGATAGCTTGAAAAATTTTCTTTATAAATTTAAACTAAGTTAAATATCAAAAGGCAAAAGAGAAAAGTCATAATTAACAAACACTTTAAATTATATGACCAAAGCAGTTTGATCTGCATTAAATGTTATTACCTCATGGAAAATTCTGAGAGCTCAACCAGTTCCCTGGTTTGGAAAGAATGCAATTTTGATTACCTCTCTCCCCCTCAAAATCAGTAGCCTAGGGTGTAAAAAACTAGGGTGTTTTAGCTACCTATATTCAGCAAAAGTTTTGCCTAGGAAATAATTTTAAAATTAGGCTTCCTAATTAAGGCTGAGTTAGGGAGGAACAGCCCCTTGGGTCTTGTGCTATTCTTAAACTATTGAATATCAGCAGCATCTCTCTTGCCGACATCGTAGCACAGATGGATGTAGCTGTGGTGTGGGTGGAAAACGGACATCGTTACAGTGATGTAGTCAGCCCTGTCATGCTCAGCTTGTGGTATTCAAGATCTGTGTATGACAACCCCCTTAGCCTTTTCCCTGCCCTCGTAACGTCTGCTCCCTCTTCTCCCTTGAATAAATCTTCATGTTTCTCATGTTCATCCTATTACGAACTAGGTCTGTTCAGTTGCTATTCGTAGAGCTAGGTATGTAATACATCCACAGCAACTATTTCATTAACACATACGCATTACTTTTACTATTATTATCATACTTTGGTTTTGTTGAAAAATAACTATGACATGAACAGCCAGCAGATATTATAAAATAACTTGCATCATGTCTTCTTGTTTTCAACTGCACATGCTTTTTTTAGATGTGTAAATGTTCCCATCATAATTGCTAGAAAATATTTTTAAAAATTTGCAATAAATAGATAAGCCTCCATGTCTATTTCCCATTTCAAATTTTTATTTTATGCAATTATGACTTTTTGAGCAGGACAAAGTAAAAAAAGCTGAAATTTTACTCTGAAACATGCTGCCCCTAGGAAGGACTTCCTCAGGAAAGTTCCTTTATAGCTTGACAGCAACAGATCGCACAAATAATGCATGCCGAGCCTATACAGTATTTCTTTTTTCTTTTTTTTTTTTTTTAAATTAAATCAGTCCCACATTTGCACCAGTTATGGATCAATATCTGGTGCACAAAGATCTAGACAAACTGGATAAAGATACAACTCTGTCTACAACAGCTTTCAACAGTAGAAAGGGGTAGGGAGTGCTTTTGTTTGTAGACATGAACTTGAATTCACATTTGCCTCATACCGCTGCTTTATCAACACTAAACATATCACATGGGGATAGTCATTATATCTGTTCTTAAGTCAGTGCATACCTGTCACGCTCATAAAAATTCTCATTCCAACTAGGTCACTTAAACGAAACTAATAAAACCAGAAATCCAACTCATCCTTGCTGGAGTTTATCACTGCAGTCTCGCTGGTAAGTCAGCAAGAGAGGCTGTCAGCTTTTCTAGCAGAAAATACTCATTTACATTAGGAAAACTGCCAAACAGTAATAGTAATCATAATAGCAATAGCAATGATAATTATGGATAGTGCTATTCAAATTGCCATAAAACTAGTGTTACAAAAGGCCGACTTCATAACAATGAAAAAAAGAATCTTAGAATTTCTCAAAAAAACCCAGCCCAATTAAGGCAGTCTTCAGGTGATACCAAGCTCTGGCTTGTGTATGATCCCTCCATCCATTACACAAGCTCAAGTCCACTGACATCAGTAGCAGGACAGTGTTGTTTTAAGCTGGTGTAGTGGAAGAGGGAATCAAGCCTTTGCCACAGTCCTCGCTGAGTTGCAGTTAGCAATATCGCTCCCAGAATACCTGATATCCTCTTCTTGGCTGGGTAATTTTTCCTATTTGCTCTTATCAAGATACTATTAGATGTTGTGAACTTGATCCTGAGCCTTTTAATGTCAACAGCCAAAGTCTGATGGTTCTGACTGCACTGAGTCAAAGCCAGTGCTAACACATTTGGGTTTGGGTTCCCTGCTTTGCAATGAATTTTGGGCAATTTATAAAGCTAGTAAGTGCAGTAAATTTACCTCAACAAATATACCTATGCTAAGTACCCAAAGCTTGCAAAGAATCTCAGATCACCTTATGTCCATTTTCCTTCCAGATCTGTCATTCCTCTTTTAAGCTCGATGGATGGTTTTGCATAGCCCTGTTATGCCACATGGCTAAAGAAATCTCAACACACAGCGTGCACACAGGGCACAAGCATACTGCACCTTGGGCCAAAAGTCTCCATGGGAACTATATTCCTAAAGAGACAATTTCTGAAATGTGACAAAATACTTTTCCTATCCACTGATTAGAATTGTGCACCTAGAGAGGTGGTTGGTGCCCCATGTCTGTTAGTGTTTGAGGCATTTGGACCATGGCCTTAATAATTCGCTTTAACTTTTGGTTAGCCCTGATGTGGTCAGGCAGCTCATAGAATCACAGAATCACAGAATCACAGAATGGTAGAAGTTGGAAGGGACCTTTGGAGATCACCTAGTCCAACCCCCCTGCCAAAGCAGGTTGCTCACCTAGAGCAGATTGCACAGGATCGCATCCAGGCAGGTTTTGAATATCACCAGAGAAGGAGACTCCACAACCTCTCTGGACAGCCTGTTCCAGTGCTCTGTCACCTTCAAAGTAAAGAATTTTTTTCCTCACATTGAGATGGAATTTCCTGTGTTCCAGTTTGTGCCCGTTGCTCCTTGTCCTGTCCCTGGGCACCACTGAAAAGAGTCTGGCCTGATGCTCTTGACACCCGCCCTTTAGATATTGATAAGCATTGACGAGATCCCCTCTCAGTCTTCTCTTCTCCAGGCTAAACAGACCCAGGTCTCTCAGCCTTTTCTCATAAGAGTCCCTTGATCATCTTTGTAGCTCTCCGCTGGACTCTCTCCAGTAATTCCTTGTTTTTCTGGAACTGGGGAGCCCAGAACTGGACACAGTACTCCAGATGTGGCCTCAACAGGACAGAGTAGAGGGGGAGGATAACCTCCCTTGACCTGCTGGCCATGCTCTTTTTAATGTATCCCAGGATACCACTGGCCTTCTTGGCCACAAGGGCACATTGCTGGCTCATCATCATCCTGTTGTCCACCAGGACTCCCACGTCCCTCTCCAGCAGGTCAAACCCTGACCTGTACCGGTGTATGGGGTTATTCCTCCCCAGGTGCAGGACCCTACACTTGCCCTTGTTGAACTTCATTAGGTTGCTCTCCACCCAACTCTCCAGCCTGTCCAGGTCTCACTGAATGATGGCAGAACCCTCTGGTGTGTCAGCCACTCCTGCCAGTTTTGTGTCATCAGCAAACTTGCTGAGGATACACTCTGTCACCTCATCCAGGTCGTTGATGAATATGTTGAATGAGACTGGACCCAGTACTGACCCCTGGGGAACACCGCTAGCTACAGGCCTCCAACTGGACTCTGCGCCACTGATCACAACCCTCTGATCTCTGCCATTCAGCCAGTTCTCAATCGACCTCACTGTCCACTCATCCAACCCACACTTCCTAAGCTTACCTATGAGGATGTTATGGCAGACAGTTGGACTAGGTGATCATTGTAGGTCCCTTCCAACTGAAATATTCTGTTCTGTTCTGTTCTATTTTATTCATCCAATACACAGTTTAGCAGTAAATTTAAACAATATTGTGATAAGAATAATTTCAGTGGCCCTAGTTCTAATTCTGGTGTCTAATTGCGGTATTTTTAACTTTCAATTTAACTTAATAGTAACTAATTAGTAAAATCTAGTTAGACACCTACTAACAATATCTGAGTAGCCGGTTGTTCCTGAAGTCTTGTTTTGTGTCAGGAGCACCTTAGTGTGGACGCAAGTATCCCTGAAGTACGTAGGGATGTTTGAGTATCCAGGTGCTACTCTGTATCAGTAAGGCCTTAAATATCAGTGATGGGATCACAGGCATGTAAAAAAACAGGATAAAGTGTCTGGCTTGGAAAAGAAATGTTTCAAAAAATATGGCTTCTAATGTTTTCTTCTATTTCACTATAGTTCTGACCAAAAATGTCCACATTGTTTGAGTTCCCTCTCTCTCTTTTTTCATAAAACTCTAAGTTACTGCTGCAGAAAAGGCCACTTTCTCCTGCTTTATTATCTGTAACATGTCCTCAAGAGACTATCATTTTAAAAGGCTTCAGACAGTAAATAAACTCCCTATATAGTTGGTCTGTTTTTTTTTACAAAGACCATTTCTGGAGTGGCAAAAAAATAAAATAGTTCTACGTGAAAAAAGAAAACAAATTTCTCATCCTCTTTCATACATGCAAAGCCTTCCATTATCACCACCTATACAACAATTTTTCACTTAATGTTTTTGTGTTGGTTTCTTCTAATCCGTATATGAATACAGCTAACATGCACCTATGTTTCCCCAGCCTCTGCCTGTTCTTCTTGAGGTGCTCAGATGACACTGCAGCTCACTGCTTCATGGCTACTGGGCACCTCTTTGTGGTCGGGTGTCTGTAACGGTGTGCATTGTACAGCAAAGTGCGTGGTGGACGGTGCTTATGAATGCTCCCTTGGGAGCTCATGATCAGTCTTAGTAAATGCCAGTGATGGTGAAACTTAAGAAAAAAAAATTAGGAAAACTATACATTAGAGTCATTATTTTGTGTTTCACATTGCTTCTTCAACACTGCAATACCAAAATCTATCCAATTTTTAATTTCTTAAATTTGTAGTTCCTAAAAAATCCACTTATTTTGTGGATACTACTAAAGACAGTAAAATGATTAAATAATATATTCTGTATTTGCTGTTTGGAAAAAGAAAAGGGAAAGGGTACACCTGAGAGAGCTCTATTTGTTCAGTTTTCTCCATTTGCCATTCCCAGGTTCTTTCACTGAGGATCCTTTCAGTAGACGTTCTGCTCTAGAGGACAGGTTTACCTCAAGGTTATCTGAGATATTCTAGAAAAAAACCACAAACATTAATTCCAGTATCCGGATTTCCAGGAACACTGCTGCATTTCTAGGTACATGTCTAGACCTGCAATCCCAGCTGTTAACCTCTGTTGTAACTGAATTTCCCTTTCTAAGTGATTCATTCCGACTCAGAGTGGTGTCCAGCGGTTTGGAAAGGCTGTTAACGTGATGTGACAATCTTGATGTTAGCTGCCTCGGTTGAGGCCAAGAAACAAATCATGTAGAGTTTAACAGATCGGAGACAACACCTTGAATTTTACATAGAAATGAACTGACAAAAGTGGAGATGCTGGTTAAATGAAACTGATGCTTCCTAGATGAGCAAAAAAGAAGAATTTTGTTGTTCTTACAGTGTGTGCAGTAAATTGAGCACCGTGCAGTGGTGCAGTACAGCACTCTTAATGGCTTGGAGACATCCTTTGAAGGCTACGTTTGACAGAAAAGATGATAAGTGCCAGGATAAATGGGGGTTTAATGAAGCCTTTAGGCACTAATGACAATGGATTTCTGGGAGAGGTTTAATTCCATGGACATGTCCAAATTTACTCCTTCCCTTTGCTGTGTGTAAACTTATATTAAGCTAGTCCCTGTCAACCCTGAGGTTTTAAGCCCCATACTTCCTTGGTAGGTGACCGACAGGCACACAGCTCAGACACCAGAGAGATGTAGACATGGGCGTTTCTCACAATGCAATTCGGCAGCGTGCCTTCCACTATCACTCAACAGACACTGAATGAAAATGTGAAGGGAAAACATGTTCTGATGAATAAAATGTGAGAGACTGCAGATCACAGGCCATGAATTGTCCAGGACAACTACCCTCAGATCTTTCCGAGAAGAAGAAAGAACCATCTCACCAGGCTTCAAACATCCCTGCCTGTCCCCTGGCATGCAATGACTGTGATTCAGCACTCTCAGCCAGTTAGACTCAGGACACACACTGCTTGCTCCAGCTCCATAACTTGAATGTAAAAGCAAAGCTAAATGAAATAATCTTTTAAATAAATAAATAAATAAATGGGACCAGAGGACGAATATTTAGATGGGCAGAAACTTAGTCTTTACACTTTAACCTGCCATGCTGCATTGTAAGGAGGTACTTAGGCCATAAAACCTCTGTCAGCTAGAAGTAATGGATCTGGGTGTTAAGCTAGAAAGCTAGAAAATGTACTGACATGCTTAACCATTCTTTATTATTATTCTGGGAGATAATGACTAGCCACAGGAGGCCTCGACCTGCTGACTTCATTCATCATGTATGCCACTATTCTAACAGAGGTAAAATACACTGGACAGTTGTTACCTTGGCTTGTCTCTACTTGTTTCAATTTTTGGATGCCCAAACAAGCATAGAAGATAATCTCAGCAGAGGTGTAAGCGCTAGAAGAGCTGTAAAGAGGTATATTTTACAACTAAAATTTCATTTTCTGTAGTTTCCTTTATCTCATGGAATTCTGAATATTTTCTGCTTCTTTCTGGAGGTTGGCATCTTTAGCAACAGTAAGATAAAGCAAATGAAAGTGGAACCCTAGAGACTTACAGTTTTGGGGAGGCAGAGAGGCAAACATGTCGGTGTCCATCAAACATTACATAACCTGTGGGGGGTTACTGATGCTGGTTGAAAACGAGCAAGTCCAAAGCAGTGCATGGTTTTGGACAGATGTCCAGCTGCAAGTCTCTTCTGCTGTGACACCAATTCAAAGAGAACAGAGGCACAACTACTGCTGTGGTCTGAATGTGCACAGACGAGTCGTCACATAGGCACTTGCCAAATGCCCAGGGTCCTCCACAAATCTCAGGGATTCATGAAGGGTAAATGAGAAAACCTCTGGAAGCCAAATCAAAGTGTGGGAGTGTGATTGCTCACAAAGCATTTAACTGTGGCCACAGACTCTTTTTTTACACTGATGACTTCATTTATTCACGAACAACTGCAGTCTAATTGTCTTGTTATACGAAAAGGTAAAAAGTGCAGCTTTGCTGACTTCACTGTTACCAGCAGAAGTGACAAAGGGGCTGGATCTCTCCCTTTTGCTGTCCAATCTGCTAAATGCCTTTATAGCAGTAGTATCCTTTGAAACCAGTAAGTTGTGTTCTGGCAAAAGCAATTAGGAATTTTATAAGCTATCACTCGAGAATTCAGCGTTCACCTCTAGGTGCCACTATCTTAAGAATGAAATATTGAAAACAACAGTGAACATGACAGCATGGCTTTTCCTTGGCATAAGAAATAGCACTTCTGTATCAGATGCAGATGTTGAGATTGTTCTTTAATTTATAATTTAAAATCATCCAGCTCCTGTACTTTAAGCCCAGGGCAAGGATACTTCTTTCACACTAAATAAAGTGATCCTTCTTTATAAAAAAGTATATGGGGCCTAGCTATTCTGTGTATGTGAAAAATGTTTATTCAAGAAAATAATATAGGATAAACTGGAGCAATAGATCCATTTAGCTGTGCCCAGGTCAAGGTGTGAACAGGAAAGGACAAATATAATATTTTGACATTTAATAGAATATATGATTAAAGTATTCACACCGTATCCTGGGCTGCATCAAAAGAAGTGCGGCCAGCAGGTCAAGGGATGTGATTTTGCCCCTCTACTCCACTCTTGTGAGACCCCACATGGAATACTGCGTCCAGCTGTGGAGCCCCCAAAATAAGAAGGATGTGGACCTGTTAGAGCGGAGGGCCACGACGATGATCAGAGGATTAGAGCACCTCTCCTACGAGGACAGGCTGAGAGAGTTGGGGTTGTTCAGCCTGGAGAAGAGAAGGCTCTGGGGAGACCTTAGAGCAGCCTTCCAGTACCTGAAGGGGGCCTACGAGAAATCTGGAGCGGGACTTTTTACAAGGGCATGGAGTGATAGAATGAGGGGTAATGGCTTCAAACTGGAAGAGGGTAGATTTAGAATAGATATTGGGAAGAAATTTTTCACTCTGAGGGTGGTGAGGCATTGGAACAAGTTGCCCAGTGAAGTTGTGGATGCCCCATCCCTGGAATTGTTCAAGGCCACGTTGGATGAGGCTTTGAGCAATCTGGTCTAGTGGGAAGTGTCCTTGTCCATGGCAGAGGGGTTGGACCCAGATGATCTTTAAGGTCCCTTCCAACCTAAATCATTCTATGATTCTAAATATATTATTAATATTAACAATATTCACATCTTTTTATTATATTCACATTTTTATAATAACAAAATATTAAGTATATATGCAATATATTGAGTTTAATTCCTTAATGAGAAAAACTTTCCCCTGGAAAGTTCTTTCATTAAAAAGGAGAAGAGCAGGGAGAGAAAAGAGAATATTTAATTTTTTTAGAAAGAATGGATAAAAGTCATCCTTTCAAAAGATAATATGGGGGGTGATGGGAGTTCAAAAGATAAAACTGATAATCTATGACTCACTTATTATACCAACAGGAAAAGAAATGCTTTAAAGACTATAGTCAGAATTGATGTATCCCACAAGATTTTTGGTGGAAATTAATTATGAAAGCATGGATCATATTTTAAAAACTAAAATTATTGCAGTGAACTGATCCAGGGGAAAAAATCAATGGAATTTTGACAAATCTCAGTTTTGCAACTTGTTTGCTGTCCTGTATGCAGAGCTAAAAGAGTGTTGAGAAATTTCCAAATTAGTTTACTTTAGACTGCACTTTATTACAAATTATTTAAAGCACTTCACAAGAAATGCTTTCATAGGTTGTGGGGTTTTTTTGGTAAGAAGTATGAATTGTGAAAATTGATTAAAAAAAGAATTACACTAAATTTCACTCCATGTACCTGCTAGTAAAACTCCCAAAGTTATTTTTAAACTTTGTCAGAAATTCATAAATACAAATATCTGATTCAATGTTAATTTTGACGTACAGCTCCAGAAAATATTTTTACTGGTCTTATATCCTGTTATTTACAATGATCAGTTATTTTCTTCACATAAACTATATAGCAGCAACTTTTAGAAAATGTTATATGTATTAAGGGCTGCAAGACAATTTCAAGGATCTGGAAATATTAATTTCCAGCATGGGTAAATATTATTTACTGTATATTTACCATATACTGTATGTTGAAAGCAGTGGTAAGAAAACTAATAAGGAAATGGGTCACTTTTTCCAGCAGACTAAGTTAGAAAGACACCGAAGTGCTATTGCAAGCCAGCAGCCTGAGTTGCTCTCAGTTTGTGTTTTGGAAATGATTGAAAGAAATACGAAAAAGCCTATAGGTAAGTGGTTTGGGTTTTGTTTTTGTTTTTGTTTTTTTCCTAGATAGTGAGTCTGCATGAATTCATTTAAGCACTCCACAAGATCCTGGCTGTTCTCTCAATAGTAAGTCCATATTCTATTCCCTTCACATGCAAATTACCATCTTCTATGTATACATATTTAGCCTGATGTACCTGTCACTGAGTTACTGTGCACTGATAACTAGTTATTGGCACCCTCTTTCAAACTGCGGAACCAGGTCCCACCTGGTATAATGGCATCAAGCCTCTACATTTGCAATATCTCTCACTGAAATAAGCAAAGAACTGCAGATCATGTAGGACATTCTGTGTAGTTTCCAGTTTCAGGAAGAGGTACCCAAACTGAACCAGTGAGTGCTAACAGATATGTGGAATTAGGTGCCAGTATTCAAGTCAATCTTCTGTCCTAAAATAGTCTTCTAAAACAAATACATTAATTAAGGCTCCACAAAGGAAGACTGAAGATTCTATTTATTTTCTTCTTCCCGTGATCAGAGTAGAAGTCATCGCAGACTGTGATGATTGTTTTGCAAGACATCATACATATAAGAGACAACATTGTGCAGGCAGTTCTCTAGCATTTCACTCTTTCGAGTGAAAGTGAGGGGATTCTTATTCTTTACAGACTTTGTTTTGAGGGACTACAGCCAAGTCTTTGAAATTTCCTGTGACTACGCCCCTGGACTTGACCCAGAGTGTATCCTTCAGACAAGTATGGTGATCAAACAGTTCCTAGACCAATTTCATACCGATGTGAAAACTATTAGCCATGATTTGGTACAGCAAACTTTGTTCAATAAGGGACATCAGGAAGCCTTGCTGACAGCCTTAGGGTAAATTCTTTGCCAGTTTATAGAGCTACATAATGGTGTCATTTTGCCGCTCTCGCCTTGCTCTGTTTTATTTTTCAAATGCCCACCTGGAGTGCCTTACTAACATGTGTTAGACAGACTGGTTTTCTTTTCTTATAAAAGATTGCATTTGGCAAGATGTCCAAGTGTTCTTGCAAACACCCTCAAATGAAAGCTGTACTTTTCTGTTGTACATGACATATGTAAGGAGACAACTCTTTTAGTTGTTTCTCTTTGTTTTTGTGGTGACTTCAGTTAGATAACCATACAATAAAAACATTGCTGCATTGCTTTAGAAGGCTGGTTATGAAAGCTGACTTTTTGCATATTCTCAGTGCATCTAAAAATTCTTTTTTATAGGGATACATATAGTTGATATACTATATGAGACTGATACTGCTACAAAAATGGGAGGAGACACCCTGAGGAAAAAAAAAAGGGATCTGAATGCATTTTAGTTTCTAAGTTTTATATAACTGTTTTAACACTTTTTCATTTCCTTCCTCCCCATTTGAATTTTTTCCTGTTGTCTCCAGAATATATGAAATGGAAATAAGTACAGAGGAGAATTATGGAGTAAACCTAAATTTTTTATGACTATTTTTAGGAGAAATCTTTTTTACAAAATCCACATACTTAAAATAAAGTGACTCAGTATTTTCAGAATTAGCACTACTAAGAATAAACCATAGGCACAAATTTTATTTTCAAGGGAGTCTTGCATATTTCACTTCTCATGTATATTCATATACATGGGTATAATATGGGTATATTATAATATAGAGTATAATGTATGCTCTATGTGAATCTTCAGATTGCTGAAAAATCACATCTATGGCCTTTTTGTAGTGTTTTAAACAGTGTGCTTTGCCACAAAATCCATCAATAAGATTTCAAACACAGAGAAGCTAAAGAATTTTAAATAACTTTGACAGAGAAACAACTGAGTCACAGCATCTGGTCATGCACTGAAAACAACATGTTCTCAGGTTTTGGCCTCCACAAAGGCCTGATTGGAAAAGTCCCATGGGATAAGACCCTGGAAGGAAGAGAGGCCCAAGAGAGCTGGTTAATATTCACCTCCTCCAAGCTCAAGAGCAGTCCATCCTAACGAATACGAAGTCAGGCAAAAATGCCAGAAGGCCTATGTGGATGAGCAAAGAGCTCCTAGCCTAACAGACGCAAAAAGAAAGCATACAGAGGGTGGAGGCAAGGATGGGTAACCTGGGAGAAATACAGAAACATTGTCTGAGCCCTGATAGAATGCACCCACACGTGCTGATGGAGCTGGCAGATGTATTTGCAAGGCCACTATTGATAATCTTTGATTGGTCATGGTGACTGGAAGAAGTGCCTGAAGACCGGAGGAAAGCAACTGTCACTCCTGCCTTCAAGAATGACGAAGGATAAGAAGGAGAACCCAGGGAACTACAGGTTGGTCAGCCTCCCCTCGATCCCTGGGAATCATCATTCTGTGAAGGTGAGAAGAATGGGTTAGATGATGCTGGTTTGCATCCATTCCTGCCTCCAAGGACTCATGTATCTATTACCACTGGAAAGGAAGAATTGAGAAATACAATAATCAGTAATAGCCTTGGCTCTAGTGACTTTGAAGCAGTGGAGTTCAAGATCCTGAGGGTGGTGAGGATGGAGCATGGTGCAGTCCGAACGCTGGACTTCAGGTGAGCAACCCTGAACTTATTCAGAAACTGTCAGTGGGATTCTGTGAGAGGCAGTTCTGAAGGGCAAAGTAGCTCAGGAAAGCTGACAAATCTTTGAGGACAGCATCCTGCAAGCACAGGAAAATACTTAGGAAAACAAGTAAGACCTATCAAGAAACAAGCTTGGCTAAGCAGGAAATTCATGCAAAGAGGCAATACAGAGGAGGAGGAAGCAGGGACAGGTTGTAAAGGATGAATAAAGATATATTTCCTGGGCAAATAGGGATGGTGTCATGAAGGCCAAAGCTGAAATGCAGTTAATATTTGAAAGAACATCACAAGGAAACAAAAAGATTGTCTACTGCTACACTGGCAGGTCCGAGACCAGCAGAGGAACATGAATGTGCACAAGTCCATGGGACCTGATGAGATTCATCCACAAGTCCTGAGAGAACTGGTGGATGAAGTTGCCAAGCCACTATCCATGCAAGTCATGGCAGTCTGGTGAAGCTCTCACTGACTGGAAAAGGGGGAACATAACCCCCATTTTCAAAAAGGGTAAAAAAGATTATCCAGGGAACTATAGGCTGGTCAGTCTCACCTCTGTGCCCAGCAAGATCATGGAGCAGATCCTCCTGGAAACTCTGCTAAGGTACACGGAAAATAAAGAGGTGATTGGTGGCAGCCAACACGGCTTCACTAAGGGCAAATCATGCCTGACAAACTTGGTGGCCTTCTACAACAAGGTTATAGCATTGGTGGATAAGGGGAGAGCAACAGATGTCATCAACCTGGACTTGTGCAAAGCATTTGACACTGTCCCACATGAGATCCTGGTCTCTCAATTGGAGAGACATGGATTTGATGGATGGACCACTTGGTGGATAAGGAACTGGCTGGACAGTAGCACTCAAAAAGTTGCAGTCAGTGGGTTGATGTCCAAGTGGCGAGCAGTGACAAGTGGTATTCCTCAGGAGTCAGTACTGGGACTGGTATTATTTAACATCTTTGTTGATGACATGGATGTTGGGACTGAGTACACCCTCAGCAAGTTTGCCGACGACATAAAGCTGTGTGGAGCAGTCTACATGCTGGAGGGAAGGGATGCCATCCAGAGGGACCTGGACAGGCTTGAAAGGTGAGCCCATGCCAACCTCATGAAGTTCAACCAGGCCAAGTGCAAGGTCCTGCATGTGGGTCGGGGCAATCCCATGCACAAATATAGGCTGGGCGGAGAGTGGATTGAGAGCAGCCCTGAGAAGAGGGACTTGGGGGTGTTGGTAGATGAGAGGCTCAACACGAGCCAGCAATGTACGCCCGCAGCCCAGAAAGCCAGCCATATCCCGGGCTGCATCAAAAGAAGCATGGCCAGTGCGTTGAGGGAGGTGATTCTGCTCATCTACACTGCTCTTGTGAGACCCCACCTGGAATACTGTGTCCAGCTCTGGAGTCCCCAGCATAAGAAGGACATGGACCTGTTGGAGCAAGTCCAGAGGAGGGCCACGAAGATGATCAGAGGGCTGGAGAACCTCTGCTATGAGAACAGGCTGAGAGAGTTGGGGTTGTTCAGCCTGGAGAAGAGAAGGCTCCGGGGAGACCTTAGAGCAGCCTTCCAGTACCTGAAGGGGGCCTACGAGAAATCTGGAGAGGGACTTTTTACAAGGGCATGTAGTGATAGGACGAGGGGTAGTGGCTTCAACCTAGAAGAGGATAGATTTAAAATAGATATTGGGAAGAATTTTTTCACTCTGAGGGTGGTGAGGCACTGGAACAAGTTGCCCAGTGAAGTTGTAGAGGCCCCATCCCTGGATTGTTCAAGGCCAGGTTGGATGGGGCTTTGAGCAATCTGGTCTAGTAGGAGGTGTCCTTGCCCATAGCAAGGGGGTTGGAACTAGATGATATTTAAGGTCCTTTCCAACCTAAACCATTCTATGAAAAACCTGAAAAAAGAAAATGTTGGTCCATTGCTGGGACAGGGAATCCATTGGCAGCAGAGACAGATAAGGTTAAGGTATTCAGTGTCTTTTTTGTCTTAGTCTTTACTAATGAGGTCTCCTAGGCCTCTGTGTTTAGAGGAGCAATGGATGAGGATGGAGTCTACCAGTAATGGATGAAGATGAAGTCAGAGAACTTGACCCACAAAAGTCCACAGAACTCAACTGGCTGCATCTGAGGGTGTGAGTAAACTTGCAAAGGTCCATGCAAGGCTGCTCTCTATCACTTTTGAAAAGACTTGGAGATTGAGGAAGACAAATGTTGCATCTGTCTTCAAAAAGGTCCAAAAGGGCAATCCAGGGAACTACAGGCTGGTCAGCCTCCTTTTGGTCCCTGGGAAAATCATGGAGCACAGTCTCCAGATTCTCTGCTCTTCTGTTCCTTCAGCCTTTGGCTTCCTCCTCTGGTTATTATTCAAGCTAAAAATTTACCTGATCTTGCTTAGCCACACTTTTTCTTAAAAAAAGATTTCTCATCTGATTAAAAAAGTGAGGTCTTTAAAAGGGATTCCATTAATTTCTACATATTAGGCATCTGCCTGTGGTGCTAGCCATCCAGGATCAGACCGCTGAGCTTTATTCTTTGCACAGAGGAGAGAGAATAGCTGTAGATCAAAAGACAGGGAAAAAAAATGATGCTAATCCAATGACAGCTCCCATGTTAAGATTCCTCATTGCCAGCAGGAACTGAGTATTCCCAGAGAGAGGGATGGACAGTAGGACAGATTACCACCTCTCCTGGTGTCTCTTAAGAGGGACACATTTTCTTGGTGTCTCTCTTCAATTTAAAAAGTACTTTTAACCAACAGTTAATTGCTTCGGTCAACATGCAATATGAAACTAAGGTGCAAAACATGATGGTGGCACACAGACAAGTACAGTGCACTCTGCAGGCGACCCTCCAGCTAGGTCTGCACTGAGGATGCAGGCTGGCTGCCCTCCTGATGGATGGAATCTTCTCTTCAAATGTGGGCTGAGCCGCTTGCGACAGGTTTTCATAGCCATGTAGTAGTGCTCACTGCAACTCACTCCCTAACAGGACTTGCAGCCTTTATTGCATCTCAGGTTTAAATGCATGTTTTGTACCGTGTTCCTTTGGCTCTTTTTTTAATCGGGAAAGTAGAGTGTAAATCCAGCATGCTACCTTAAAATGAGCAAAACTAGAGAAATCATGAAAAGGCTTCAAAAACAAAAGGAATTATTTTTAGAAGACTGCAGAATGGTTTATAAGAACTGCATAGAGCTTCTCTTAGTAAATGTCGTAATAAAGGTTCATTGATTAAAAGAAATTGGCTCTATTGCTCATAATAGCATCTCATTGATTGAAAAGCATTGCCTGTAATGGTTTCCTCCAAAGCAGCATCTGTTATGTATTAACCTTTCAGCCTTCAGAATCATGGGATATGAATTTCTTGCTCAAACTACTGGTCAGATGACCCATCCATGACATTTAATAAATTGCAGCTCTGCACATAGATTCAGGGTTTCATAAAAACAGGGAGAAACACATTATAAAAAAGGCACATTTTTCATGATGCATGGTACAACTGAGTCCTTTATGTTAAAACAATAAAATCAACTAAACTCAGGGTGTAAACTGTTTTATTAAAGCTACCAAACACATTTTAAATTAACCATCCAGGCTTTAATGTTAAGCAGCAATGTAATGATTGAACTTCGAATGAAAGAAAATCTGGCATGTCTAGTTTGTTGGGAAAAAATCATACAAGGGCAAAACAGATTTGATTTTCATCTTTGTACTGGTTAAAATGGTGTAGTTACCTATCAAACTTACATTAGCCATAGGGTGTGTACATGGCTATAGGAATACAATTCATATATGATCTTCTCTACTGTAACTTCTTTTTCTTACTATTTAAAAAAAATTTCAAAAAATGCTACAGTTTACTATTATTATCAGAGTTTATGAGAGAAAATTTCTCTCATAACAACATAAGGATAGTGTTACTATAGAGATTTGACTGTTTTCAGTCAATCTTTAAAATATGTTTTACATGTTCATTTTTCATTCTGTATAGAAGTTATTTGCACATCTTAGATTGAGATCTAAACTAGCTTTACTAGAAATTAAATACTGTGTGAGAGGGAAGCTTTTATTATTAAAAGTCAATTTTCTTATCTAATGAGACATGCTTCAAAACGATTCACTGCCTGTCCTGCTGAACAGTTGTGGTATAAACAATAATTTAACCCTTAAAAATATTTGTATTTGTGACTATACAGTACAAAAAAAAGATACAAAACTATGTAGCATTGTAATTATTAAAACTGTTTATTAAAAATGAAGTCTTAAGAGGTTTGTCAGGTGTTCCAGTTCAGGAGTTAAGTGGAGTATTACTTTAATAAAGGCAAACAGTATACAAACTGCTAGGTTTTAAGTAGTTCACAGATCAGTAGTGTCTGAGTCACATAATGGGGATATAAGTGGTTCAGGAATAAGAGGGGAAACCAACATTGTGCTATTAATATGCTTCGGTGCCAGTATAATGGCTAATACTGAATAGTGTGGACAAGAAGGAAAAGCAAGTAAAGCAAAGCGAAAAAATGACAGCTAAAACCAATGGTGCATAGGAAATTTGAAAATATGAGAGAAAAAGAATTAGAGATGCTAAACAAGGAGGTAGGGGCAATAAAAGTAGTGAAGGACTAATGTATCCTCAAGGAGGGTCAGTCAGTGCGACTTCTTGTCAAGTAGATTATCTATGTGCAGCATAGCATAGGAACAGCTAATATCCAGCAGAGACTCTAGCTGGGAGCAGCAGGGTGCTGAGCTCTTTTAAAATCCTAAAGCATAAGGTCCGGATAGGCGACAGTATTTATATTCTTAAAGTGAGATTTAGGCTGCTAAACCTAATAGTACTACCCTGACGCTGGTGCTCAACTATAACCTAATAATAGTTGAGTCGTCTAAACTCATTAGTGCCCACTTTACACATGAAAATTTTGTGAGTGCTCAGGGTCATTCCCTGTACTTAAAACTTTCTCTTGAAACATCTGAAAAAACTGATCATTGCTTAGTTATCTGATCATAAGCTTAGTAAGGACCCAGAAATTAGACATTTGTCTTACAAAGTCCTTTAAGCATTCAGTCTAGGAATTGAGCTAAGAGCCACCTATGACAAATCTGAAGATTCAAGTTCCTTAACAAAAGCAATTGCAGTGGCTGTACCTTTTAAAAGACAGCAGAGAAGGAACAGACTTGGAGAAACTGCTGTTGCTTCCCATGTTTTATAACTGTCCAGTGAGGATCAACTTATTCTATATCTCCCTCTGCTTTTTGAGGTTGAGGTCCACATATCTCACCTGTGAGGAGAATATTTCTAAAGCCACCGGCCTATAGCGTAGTCTGGATATCGGTTTAGCATGCATATGAGTCTGTTGTTTCTGTCATACCAGACTTTGTCCCACTATGAAGAATATATTTCAAGGTATCTTGGCCCATAAGAGCACCAGAGGTGTTTGTTTCTCTGCATGCTACTTGTTAGGATGCTCACTAGAGGAGGTCGAGACTGTAGGGAGTTAGTTTGCTCCAAAAATAATATAGTCATATTTCACGATGACAGTTTCACTTAAAATGAAGAAATAGTTTTCAGAACACAGAGTAGAACTGAAGTTTCCTCCTTTCCCTCATCAGCTATTGTCTACAGAGGTGTGTTTTCACTAATGTTTTGTCCTGGAGGTCCTGAGTATTTGAGGACGGCAGGTAGAAGAGGAAGGGAGAGGTAATATGGTCTGGCTAACATAATGACCCAAATTCTGTGTGTAATCACTGGCAATAGGAGCGTGTATTGGAATTCTGCAAGGAATAACCTAGTCCACCCAATTTACATGGTTTTAGTCACTACTTAGGGGAATCACATGCATCTGCAGAGGAAGTCTTAGGAAATAGTAGGTGTCACTTCCCCAACCCCCACACCTTTCATGCAAGTGGCTTCATTTCATTAGGAAGTAAGAAGCAGTGATATAACGTTTATGCAGCCCACAGAAAAGAAAGCTTAATCATGAAGTCATGTGCCCTCAGTCTCCATACCTCCTCTTAAAACAGATTCGCTGTGTAGCTAGAAGGTAACCAGACTGGAAAAGACTGATTTTTCCCTACACCTTGATGTTTTCAGGTAGAGAGATGGAGAGATCTAGAGACCTGGCTCCTGTACTCATGCTGATTTTTCATTTGTTCTAATTGCAAATTTGGAGATGTTCTAATGTACAAAAATTGTATATGTGCCAGAAGATGGAATCTAGAACTGCATTTCTGATATTTCTAGTGCCATAACCACTAATCCAGAAAACAAAGTATATTGTATATTCCATTATAACTGAATTTATATATTTATGGATAGTAAGCTATACTCATAGTCCCGCCTGTCCAGTTACTCTCTTTCAAGACAAACACATTCATCATGGTCTAGTGGTGAGGATGTTTTCTCATGCATAAGAAAGAGAGTTCAATTTCTTTCAGAAGGAATAGAGTTCCCACTTCTTCAGTGAATGCTATAAAGCCATACTATAAGGTAAAAGTTCAGTACTATCTTTGATGAAGTGATGTAAGTCTTTGGGTTTCCAGCTGCCTACTCACACAATTTAATATGAAGGTTCATAGAATCAGAGATATCTGCTGAAGATTTATCCTAAAACAAATGAAAAGGATCTCTGGGGATCATTTAGTCCTGCCTCATCTCTGAGAAACTCTACTGACAGCACGGGTCAATAGACTGGTGACTTTGACTTACCAAACCTTGAAAAGCTCAATGGATAGGGATTTGGCATCCACATGTGATCACTTTCCCCGGTTTTGCCACTGTCATTACTGAGAAGAGACTAGATCCATCATCTTTCTAGTTTCCATTGAAGTACCTGTAGAGTGTAATTAGACGCTCACTTCCACAATTTCCATTAGCAAACTTAAGTCTCTCAGCCCCTCCTCATAGGCTGTGTGCCCTAAGAACTAAGCATCCTGGTAGACTCTTCCCTAAAGAAAACATTATGCAGTGGTGTAACTGAATTATGGGTGTCTACATTGGGTTAGGAGTCCTGAAAAAACAGGCAGATTCAATCATTGTATGGAACTTGAGTGGGTTTTAAACACCACTTTTGAGGGAGCAAGGCAGATTGGATTCCTCTTACATATTACATATTTTGTCACCTAAATCCTTTGATAAATTGCACACAATAAAATTACTAATGCAAGTCAGCTTCCACTCACCATTCATAAGACTGGCCAAATGGTATTCAAGCAAATTATACTGGTCTGCCAAACACACCCAGCTCCTCACAGTACCTTCTCCCTTGAAAATACAAGATCAGACTCTAGGAATACAGTAAACAATTGCCTTTCTCCCTAGAAAAGGGTCCACAGCTGTGATCAATATTTGCTGTTAGGGGATAGTCCTTACAGACTCAGAGATTTATGGGTTATGAGAGCTTGTTCCTGGTTTATTAGAGCTCCTTGTAACAGTAGTCAGCTTTATTACACTTCTCCATACCAGATATCAGCATGGAAAATCTTATATTTCAGCATACATTCAGAACATCCTGTTTTCTACTTTCAGCTAATTGCTCCCAGTCACTTAACAAGTTTCACTGATTACTTGTACTATTAAAAAGCCCAGAGAGATCACTAGGACAGCATGAAAAATACTGTCCTAGCAAGGGAACTGTCTTCACATTATAAAATTAGGACTGTGAAACACTTGTTTAAATATTACAGTGATTTTGTACCCCTTGAGACAAATCTGTAACAAACCTTAAGGAGTTTGGGGGAATCAGTTAGTACTAAATTGGCTATAAACCAAATCTCCAAGTCTGGGATGATCAGGTCAGTGCTGGTTCGAGAACTGCCAAAGAAGAGGCCTACAGTTTCTGAATGGTCAGCACAGAGAGGTGAAGGTGAGAAATAGCCACAGCACAGGGTGCAGCTATGCAGAAAGCAAGTCCGGGACCTGGTACATTCGCATCATGTGGTTAAGGGAGTTCAGGAAATTAATGAAGTGCATAGACTCCAGTGGGGATGTAAAAGGAATTCTGCCAAATTTGCAGGTTGCTTTGGGAAGAAATTTCTGTGCATTGTGGTTTGTTTCCAGCAATGTAGCTCCCCTGCTTCAAGCTATGAAATGAAAGAATATTAAAGACAAGTATTTAGGCAGCATAATTTTCTTGATTAGAGTAAGCCCCAAATTTTGAGTCACAAGATAAATGTTTTACTGTGAGCTGTTAGAACTATGTGAACAAATCAGGTTGTGCCGATATGCACATTTAATACATGAACTTCAGGGGGAAAAATGGAAACATTGAAAATGTTGGGGTTTTTTTTTCTGTAAGTGAAAAAAAAAAAACCCCTTGCTGAATGTAAAACTTGAACATTGCAAGGAAATGTCACAGTTGGGGATTCACAGGGTGGGTGACACTTGTTTGTGTAAGGTACTGATGAGTAGCTGAGTCAGTCGGCAAAGAACTTTCTCAAGGTCCAAGCAACACCACAAGCCTTAATTTATTGCATTGTTACCATATGTTTCCTCCATCTTTCAGTGCTCTTGCTGTGTATACTCCTTTGCTATGGTTATTCCTAATGAAAATGCATGGCACAGAACACATCAGTACAACCTATCAAAAACTGCTTTTTAAAAAAAAATCCACTTCTTCAGGAGAGGAAGAAAAAGGAGGGAATACCTTTCCCACATGGGAAATATTCATAAATTTTGAAAGTGGAAGGACAATGAAGATCATCTTGTGACCTCCAGCATAACGTCGCCCATAGAAGTACGAGCAATAAGTTCTGCACTGAGCCCATTACTTCTGCTTTAACTGCAGGTCATCATTAAAAAGAAAAGAAGTCAAAATTGAAAACTTCAACTGATGGATTATATACAACTTCCCAAGGTAAGTTGTTCACATGGTTAAATTATTTCATTGTTATGTATTTTCACCTCATTTCTAGGCTGAGTGTGACATATATCAGCTTTCAACTTCTGGATCCTTTCATGTTTTTTTCTGCTGGATTAAAAATTAATCTACTATCTAAAATATCTTCCCTGTGTAGAATAGGATCAAGACAGCTCTTAATCTCTTAGATAAATTAAACAGATGCAGAGTTTCTTTATTTCATAGCAGGCTTTCTAGACCTTGAGCGTTCTTGTAGGTCATTTCCTGAATGCATTCCAATTTGTCAACATCATTTTTGAAGTGTGGATCCCAGAACGGACTATTGTATTACACTGACAGCTTCATGACTGCGCCATAATGGGCTATCAGGAGGCATTCAGGTACTATGGCTGTGGATACAAGATACACATTTTTGAAAAAAGTAAAAGAATGGTGAAATTCATGCTGAGAACTAGACCAAAGGTTAAGTTGTGCCTAAGTTGCGATAGTTGGGAGGTTTAACAAAGACTTGGGTTTGATGCTGTTGCTTTACAATGTGGCATATAAATACCACCTGAAAAAAATCCCTTAGAATCATTAGCAATTGCCAGATTTTAGTGCCTTTTAATGTTTTCCTGACAGAATTTACCAAAGAAAGAAGACTTTGGACAGAAGGGTATGTATGGGTTGGAAACAATGAATGATAGAAACAGGCTTTCTGGAGAAATTCATATCTGGAAGGAAAATGGCACCAGAAATAGTTCTGTTTGTATGTATATGTCTATGTCAAAGGAGAAAAGGGTCAGATACTAAACGTATATTTGTTCACCAAGAGGAAACTTTCTTTTTCTTTTTTTCTTCTTTCCCTTCTAATAAAAGCTTACATACTTTTTATCTCACACACAGTAATAAATCCTCTAAGTAGCCTGAATGCCCCAATTTTATTTTTTTTTAACTGTATGTTGTATTTTTAACATCCATAGATCTTCACAAATTAAGAACTGCTTTTAGACTACCTGCAAGTTGCATCTGTGGATCTGGGGAACTAATCTTCTACTCATTTTCCATCATACTTATTTATCCTTTTTATTCAGTCTTTGCAGTTTACGGGAAAAAAAAGATTGTACAAAATAGAGAATGAGACACAGTGGGAATAATTTCACTTATCTCTCAGAATGCCTAGAATACAGCTGTTGTAGTTAATTATACATGCATTTTTATATTAGCTAACACTGGCTAAACAAACTCTAAACCTGGAAAGTTTCTTCTGAACTTTTTTGAATGCTAAAACTAATAATGTTCTACAATGTTATATGATCATAGAGGGCTTTCCTATTCTCTTTCATAACTATTAGCATTACATTTAACCACCAGAAAGCGGGCTTCAGAAATATGAAGAAAATAAAATCTTTGATTTTCATGCTAAAATCATCTAGTTACATCCTCTCCTCTTTAAACATGTGCATGGGGAGGGGGTGGTGGCAAGTGGGCACTAGAGGCACATTTTTTCTCTCTTCTTGCCTGGCAGTGACACAATACTTTTTTCTGGCTGCTTTAAGCTTATCAAAAAGAAAATATTTAACATTGTTTGGAATCATAATCTTAGTTTTAGTCTCTATAATTAATGCCACCCTAGCATTCACAACATGGGTGGAACCAGCTTTCCTGGTGGTCTTATTTTGAAGATTACAATAGATATCAAGACATATTGGTCTACAAATCAGACATTAATTTAAAAAAACAGTAATACATGGTACAGAGAATGTCAAACTGAAACTATGTTACATGTTCCTCCACCCTTATTATAGTTCTTTATAGCATGCACTGCTGTTTCCAAGGAAGTCAGTGAGAATACGATCAATGAATGAATGTATGAGTGAAAGAATAAATGAGGAATGAATTCCAGATGTATAATATCAAATTCAGGTCTTGTTTTTCCTGTTGTTAATTGTAAAAGTCTCATTAAGTTCAAAGCTTCTCTCTCCTTGCTCTGCAAAAGTATCTCAAGCTGGTCCTAGATTCATCGTGCGCATATAATACAAAAATGCAAAAAAAAGGTATCATAAATGACACTATCAATTACTTAATTTTGGTTCATTTTTTCTCTGTATTCTGACACCATATATTACTTTAAACAAGCTGGAATCAGCTGAATTAAGGTGACAAGCAGAAGAGGACTTTGGGACCTCCAGAACTGTCAAATAGGAAAAAATTGCTTCATTCTGATTTCATTTCAAGAAAATAACATTATTATTTGGCCCTGAAGTATTGCAGCCATAAACCGATAAAATTATCCAGAAAGGCCTTAGAGACATCTGAATATTCCCAGTTTGAACAGCAATATGTTGAGGAATAAATTTACATTTTTAGTAGCTTAGTTCCACTTTATATAACCCCTAAAGGGCAATGTTGTTCAATATACTTTGTCGAAGCAAAATATGGCTGTTTAGTGTGTTTATTTAACTAGTTAATGCTCATTTGCTTATCTGCCACTTAAAGACACTAATGCTGCATTGAGCTTCATGTCCCTTGTTTATTATTACCTGCAAGCAAAGGAAAGAAATTCTACAGCTTGTTTGAAACCCTTTGCTAGAATGGTAAATTATCTGATCTTGTGCTAAGCCTGGGGCTTTGCCATGTCTGTACTGCAGCAAATGCTTTCACGTGCCATCAAAGTCTCCTTCACAACCAGTGGCATAGCATGTGCCTTTCACAAACAGTGTTCACAGAGGGATCGCAAAGGCTCTTTACAGAGTAATCATATGAATCCTGATTTACTGCATATGAACGTGTATCTTGGGGCCTCCACAGTGTGCATGCCTTCCCAAACAGGCACAGTGAGCCAGCACAGTAGGCCTGGCCCATCCCTGCAGAATGGTATCCGGTATGTCCATACTAATTCCCAGGTCCTCTTCCTTCTGCAGATGAGAAGTAGCCAAAATAGATGGAAAAAACCAACCTTTTCTAGGAATCTAATGTTATTATTTATATGCAGTGCCTAGAGGATTCAAAGAAGACTGAGATATGCTCACCCTTTAAAAGCAAGCAAGCAGAGATAGTCCCTGTCCAGAAGGGCACCTAATCACGTTATAGCACCATGTAGCACCTGAGCGAACAGACAGCAGTTAGCTCTGGAGGAATGCCATTGAGTAAAATTAGAACATTTATTGGTAGAATAGTGTTACTTCTGATGCAATTACTTTTGTTTATGCATATCCTACAGAAGCCTCCATACACACAAGAAAGAATACTTTCCTGAAGTTTATAAAATCTTTATAACCTTATAATATAATATTTCTTTTGCTAGAGTTTTGTAGTGACTTAAGCTTACTCATGCTTACCAGGAGAATGAATACACTTGAGAATGCATCTACAGAAATCTTTAAGTTAGAGTAAAAGCACGTTGTTTGCTTTAATATGGCTTGTACTATACTCAGCATGCTTTTAAATTTATATAATTAGTGTCTTCCACCACAGTGAAAAATCTTAGCTAAAAGAGAGAAAGGAGTATCTTTAGTTTATAACATTTCTCACTGTAGGTAAATGTGCCAAAGTCCTACAAAATACTGGGAATGGCAATTATCAGTCAAATCAGGTCTGAAATATTCCCAAAATATTTGATTCCACAGAAGGGAAGCACATTTCTCATTGGCATCTGTGAATACTTAAAAGCTTATCTCAATGTAGTTACCCTACTCTCGTTTGACTTTTTCTATTGTTTTTGTGCAGAAACAATGTTTCTCATAATTTGTATTCCCTCAGTTTTTTCATTTTGACATACAGAAAGACAAGTCATCGAGCACTGTCGTCATGAAGTGCCTGATCCCCTCACTTAACGTTTTCTTGGCTGCAACCTATTTGTTATCCATACCTACTCTCCTCTCTAATTTAAAGAGAAACACAATGCACTTCACCGCAATGATCATGCAGGACATTTTGCAGTGCATCCTTCTAGCCAATTCTAATCTTCCAAGTCCTTCATGTCCACTTAGCAGACATATCCTCCAGGAACTCTCTTTATGTTTCACAAATGTTGGGTGAAATGAGGTAGACACTACGTGGAGCACATAATGATATGGATTGTCATACGGAATCACCACTTCCATATCACTCTTCCAAAGTACGCACCACTGACAATCTTGAAGGTTCTTAAGCTAAAGTTAAGTGCCTCCTTTCTCTTGACCATCAGCCCAGTGAAAGGCTCCAAAATGCATGGAGGCAGGGAGTAAACTGGACCTTCAAAAATGATTGATAGTCTCACAATTCTACTTGTGCCCTTGTCTGCAAGGCAAAAGTATTTCCTTTCTTATTCCAGCAAGCAGGCAGAAGGGTGAGAGTAATCTGATCATATACATTTATTTGCAATGTAGAGATCAGTGTCTGAACCAATTTCCCTAGAATTCTTCCATAATTGGTAAATATCTAGTCTGTAGAAGCAACAGTTCTGGACTCCACTTCTTCTATCCCAAAGTAGACTTGTTAAATAGGTCACATATTTTGCACCCTAAAAATGATCATGTTTTATTATGATTTTGAGGAGAGGCCAAACATATTAGCCAGGACATTGATTTCTACAAGTAGACCTCAAGGTAGGATTCAGTTACCTAGAAAGAGTCACTTAGTGCCTATTGACACCACGGGTAAGGTTCTGTATCATAACTTTCAGCCCCATATGGATATCTTCCCAACTGGAGAATTGAGGATCACGTGACACTACGTGTCTCTGTTTAAGCAACTGGAACATACTTCTAGTGTTATTAAAAATTTATTCCTCAAGTGCTGGAAGATATAGCCTCTGCATATCTTTTTAAATAACCTGCTGTCATAATGATCACAGTGATCAATCACTTCTTGAAGTATGGTGGGAAAACACATTCCTGTGTTGATAAAGTGTTTTGTGAAATCAGGAAATCGATGCATATCCAATCAACAGCCCCCACATGAAAATTTGATTTCTACAGATACAGACAAGACAGCACCACCTTCTTCAATGCATCGCAAATGATAGCGTCAGGATTTCTAGCAACTAACAGCAAACATGGTGTCGTGGTTTGGGCCAGATTGGCCCAATCAGGTGGAACGACAGATGCTCTCTCTCTCCTGCTCCGCTTCGAAAAGGAGGGAGGAGAGAGAGAGAAAAAGAGAGACTTAAGAGTTTAGAAATAACTAAACTACTTTAATGAAATATTAATAATAAAATAATAAAAAGAAAATAATGAGATATATACAAAACCGTATCAAGCTCCCAGGATGACAATCACGTTACCAGCAGGCACTGGGGAAGTCCCAGACTGGACCCAGTGACAGATGGGAACTGGACACATGGTAACAAAACAACCAATAAAAGTAATACCAAATGTCTGGGTAGCGTTGCAGTATGCTTCTTGTCAGTATTTGAACATTAAAAGTGGGACCAAACCCTGCAAAGACAATGGCCTTCAATGTTCTGAATTTCTGCCACTTTTAAAGGTGAGCCCAAACCTCACTTGTGCCAACAAGTGACTACGGTACACAGGGCAAGAAGGTCGTATATTAGGAAGATGATTCTTCCCTTTTCCATTTGACATACTTTCATAACTTAACTGCATTCATCAAATTTCATATATGTAATATGGAAGAAAACCAGGATATTTTACCCATTGTCTACTCATGCAGAGTGACACCACTGCCACTGACAATGTGTGCCTTGCTTAGCTGGATAAAATACCAAGTTTCCCACATGAGAGAAAAAAACTGCAAAGGAAATGTGAGGAGTTACCTTTTGGCAAAGCTTGGCATGATGCCATAGCCACAGAATCACAGAATTATTTAGGTTGGAAAAGACCTTTAAGATCATCAAGTACAACCATTAACCTAACACTGCCAAGTCCACCACTAAGCCATGTCCCTAAGCGCCATATCTACACACCTTTTAGAATCATAGAATCGTCTAGGTTGGAAGGGACCTTTACAATCATTGAGTCCAACCATCAACCTAACACTGCCAAAACCACCACTAAACCATGTCCTTCAGTACCACATCTACCTGTCTTTTAAATACTTCCAGGGATGGTGACTCAACCACTTCCCTGGGCAGCCTGTTCCAATCCTTGATAACCCTTTCTTTCAGGAAATTTTTCCTAATATCCAACCTAAACCTCCCCTGGTGCAACTTGAGGCCATTTCCTCTCATCCTATCGCTTGTTACTTGGGAGAAGAGATCAACCCCCACCTCGCTACAACCTCCTCTCAGGTAGTTGTAGAGAGCGGTAAGGTCTCCTCTCAGCCTCCTTTTCTCCAGGCCAAACAACCCCAGTTCCCTCAGCTGTTCCTCATAAGACTTGTGCTCTAGACCCCTCAGCAGCTTCGTTGCCCTTCTCTGGACTCGCTCCAGCACCTCAATGTCTTTCTTGGAGTGAGGAGAAAGACTGGACACACGATTCAAGGTGTGGCCTCACTAGTCCCGCGTACAGGGGGACAATCACTTCCCTAGTCCTGCTGGCCACACTATTCCTGATACAAGCCAGGATGTTTTTGGCCTTCTTGGCTACTTGGGCACACTGCTGGCTCATATTCAGCCTGCTGTCCACCAACACCCCCAGGTCCTTTTCTGCCAGGCAGCTTTCCAGCCACTCTTCCCCAAGCCTGTAGCACTGCATGGGCTTGTTGTGACCCAAGTGCAGGACCCAGCACTTGGCCTTGTTGAACTTCATACCATTGGCCTCGGCCCATCAATCCAGCCTGTCGAGATCCCCCTGTACGGCCATCGTACTCTCAAGCAGATCAAGACTCCCGCCCAACTTGGTGTCATCTGCAAACTTACTGAAGGGTGCACTTGATCCGCTTGTCCAGGTCATTGATAAAGATATTAAAGAGAACTGGCCCCAATACTGAGCCCATCCAAGCCATAAGCAGCCAGTTTCTCCAGGAGAATGCTGTGGGAAGCCATGTTAAAGGCTTTACTAAAGTCCAGGTAGACAACATCCACAGCCTTTCCCTCATCCACCAAGTGGGTCACCTTGTCATAGAAGAAGATCAGGTTAGTCAAACAGGACCCACCTTTCATAAACCCATGCTGACTGGGCCTGATCACTTGGTTGTCCTGCATGTGCCACATAATGGCACTCAGGATGAGCTGCTCCATAATCTTCTCCAGCTCTGAGGTCACACTGACAGGCCTGTAGTTCCCCAGATCCTCCTTCTGACCCTTCTTGTAGATGGGTGTTCACATTTGCTAACCTCCAGTCAACTGGGGTATCCTGGTTAGCCAGGACTGCTGATAAACGATTGAAAGTAGCTAGGTGAGCAATCCTGCCAGCTCCCTCAGTACCCTTGGGTGGATCCCATCCAGCCCCACAGACTTGTGTGTCTCTAAGTGGTGTAGCAGGTCACTCACCATTTCCCCTTGGATTATGGGGGCTTCATTCTGCTCCCTGCTTCTGTCTTGCACCTCAGGGGCTGCATACCCCTAGAACAACTGGTCTGACTATGAAAGACTGAGGCAAAGAAGGCATTAAGTACCTCAGCCTTTTCCTCAGCCTTTGTTACTATGTTTCCCCCCCGCATCCAATAGAGGATAGAGATTGTCCTTAGCCCTCCTTTTGTTGTTAATGTATTTATAGAAACATTTTTTATTGTCTTTTATGACAGTAGCCAGATTAAGTTCTAGTTGGGCTTTGATCCTTCTAATTTTCTCCCTGCATAACCCTACATCCTTGGAGTCCTCCTGAGTTGTCTGCTCCTTCTTCCAAAAGGTCATAAACTCTCTTTTTTTTCCCGAGTTCCAGCCAAAGATGTCTGTTCAGCCAGACCAGTCTTATTCTGCACGGGCTCATCTTTGGGCACATGGGGATTGCCTGCTCCTGCACCATTAAAATTTCCTTCTTGAAGAATGTCCAGCCTTCCTGGACTCCTTTGCCCTTCAGGACTGCCTCCCAAGGGATTCTGTCAACCTAAACAGGCCAAAGTCTACCCTCCAGAAGTCCAAGGTGGCAGTTCTGCTAACCCTCTACAATAGGAGTCTGTTAGTTGTCAGATCTTATGGAAATGGCATAGTCTTTTGAGGAAGCTGTGTCATGGTTAGTGTGCAGGGTATGGGAAAAGGATAAAATTGGCAGATTATGTGTTTCTTCACGTGTGCAGGTACATGCCCAACACTCTTTCCCTGGCCTTAAAACGCCCCACGTAGGGTACGATCTCCTTTTTATTTTGAGTGTACTATGTGGTACATACTATGCTCCCAATGGATACTTGGAAAGGACTATGGGAGTTTGTGATTTTTTTACTCTCAGTTGCAGCATCCCTGGGCTTACAGTTTATTGTTTGTGACAGGCTGTACACAATATATTACAAGAAAGGACATAATGATAGCTGAATTTGAAAAAAACAGAGGCATGTGGATGTACCAATTATAAAAGAATCCACCTTAAGACTGCATTACCATAGTAGTAAGAGCTTTCAGTTCAATAACATTAAATCAATGCAATTAGACAGAACAAACTGGATCAATGTAACATCTTGGTGAAGACATGGCCTTATTGTTCATTGCTAAGAAAAAAAAAAGAATCCTTTTGAAAGAACTATTCATGTAACCATTGAGAAAAGGAAAAACACATAATTGGATAAAAAATTCATGCTTTTTGTTCTTTACCTAAAAGTTTAGTAATAATTGGTGCTGCAATCATGTAAACACTCTCAGAACTTGCCATATGTTAGTGCCAGTAATGCTTCTTTTATTCAGACTCAGTTGGCATCAGAATAAATACGGGAGAAAATATAGGAAATTTTTTCAACTAATAATTGTGCATAGTTTCATCACCCTCCTTCTCTCCTCCTCCCTATTAAAAGCATTTTAAAACTTCTTTCAAATGCAGATTCTATCTACTATCTTAATACTATATGCAGTCATTTCCATGAATCATCTGAAATATATAAAGTCTAATTTTTTTGTGCTTGGACTGACATGTTTTAAAAAAATCTAGTAGTTGTATGGTATTGCTCAGGCAGTTTTAACCTTTGAAGACTTCAGAAAGCAAATGGTTGTTCTTGCCTACATGACATGAAATTTCTGCTCAAAGGAATCATTCTCTTTGGAAATGACCCTGGATACAGATTCCTTAAAGTTTTAGACACATAAGTGTAGGTAAAAGCATCTAGTTTCCTACAGGATCTTGTGCAGAAAACAGGCTGTTAGAGAAAAGTATCTCCTGTGCTGTTTGTATGCGTATATTCGCATCCTGCACCTCTGCAGACAGCTAAAAAGTTGGACTGCTGCCTATGCTTTTTATAAACATAATAGAGCTTCTAGTGACCTTTTTTCATAAGAAACCTGGAAATATGGTGCCAACTCTTGCCTTTTGTATTTGCCTCTCGACTGAGCTTAGGCTAAAAGCAATTCCAAGTATAATTTGTTCCATAACCTAGTTTCATGAGTCCATTCTGCTACATCTAGCATCACTGTAAGTAGGCTAAACCTGTCATCTCTGTTTTACAGGCAGGCTGAGCTCTTCATGGGTACAAAACCTATTTTCATTAAAGTGGCTAAAAAGTGGGCCCTCTCATGAGATATAGTGCGATAATATGATAGTGCCATCAGGACAGAAGGGGTAGATAGAAACAACTAGGCTTGACACTGTAGGGTGGACCCTCCTGTCCACCCTAGCTAGAGGTACGAGTCCATACTGCTACAGATAAAGGATTTTTACTCAGGCATTCCGTGACCATGGGTTTGGGCCTATATAACGTACAGAGAGAAGCCACAGATCAGCTTGTAGAAGAGAAGAGTAATGGGAAGAAATTAGTTGCTGCTCTTTGTTCCCAAACTGTTGGCTGTAAAGATGCAGCAAGTCTTTTTGGACAAAAGAGGAGAAAGGGAGCAAGAAGAAGAGAGATAACGAACAAAAAATGCAGCAAGGGAAATTCCAATCAAATATAATAAAAAAAACAATGTAATGCAGATGGTTAAGCACTGAAACAGGTTGGCCTGTCCAACCTAGAAGGCTTTCCTAACTTCATTGGACACATCCCTGAGCAATTTAATCTAACTTTGAAGCTAGCCCTGCTTTGGACTGGGGACTCCAGAGTTTCTGTTCTACCTATCCCGTGATGTCATAGACATTCATCCACCTCTGAAAGATAGCATAGATATAGTCTACCTATAGGAGAAGATTACAACATCTACAACAGTAGATGTAGCATTCTGCTTCCCGCTGCTTCTAAACACTATGACATACAGAACACACCACAGGCCAGTTTGCCACAGGATTGAAAGGCTTATAATCCTTTATTATCACTGCTTGATATATCTGGAATCCCTTGTGACATGACAGAAAAAAGTCTGTGCACTGTGCATCTTTTCTATTAAAATTTATGTGCATCCAGACTTTTGCATATGTTTTAGAAAGAAGGAATTTTAAAGAATGCCATTCAGCATTTCTCTAAATTTAAATTACAAGGTGACATAACACTGCTGTTTAAGCATGTTAGGTTCTTGAATAAGCTTGCAGCACATTTGAGAATATTTAGAAAGGTAGTTTATGACATTCAGCACAGAATAAAACATTATGAATTCTGTGCAAGAACAGTTGTTATACTGGCTTGCTCCCAGTGCTATTTAAAAACTATTATTTAGCTGTTGGCTCCAACTTCTGTGTTTTGTTGGGTTTTTTTTGCCTGCACTCTTTTGAGAATATTTTAAAAGAACTTTTGCTACAGAGGCTGGTTGTTGTTTTAGAAATGCTTCACAAAGACCACTGCATCTGCTGACGAAAGTATTGCTGTATGGTGATACTATGCAGTACTACTGAAGGGGATATATTGAGAGTGTAAAGATGAACAATCTTCTGAATTTTGCAGTTAAAATAAAACTACAGTTTTTCTTTAAAGATGACAATATCCTTCCTATGAGATTCCCAGGATTCTTAAAACTGTGGTTTTATTTGTAACTGAGTTTCAATGAAATATGCAGTTCCAACTGATCTAATAAAAGCTGTCAAAATCTAGTAAAACAAAATCATCTAATTTGACTCTAAAAGTCATACACCATAAATAAGTGTGGCCCGCAGTACTATCCTGAATACAGTAGGCTAGTTATATATCCCTGATTTATAGCAGTCAATGTTCGCGGAGTGTCCTTATGTTCTTCTTGCTTTTATTTTTGTTGACCCCTGAAGATACACTTGTAAAAAAAAAAACATATTTTTTGGTCTTTGTTTACTCTCTTACAAGAAGGGTAAGAATTCCTAACTGACCTAGCAAAACCCATGTAGCTATAAATCTTTGATTTTCATTTACTCTTTAGTGAGAGTCCATGTAACTAAAAAGTATTTTGCAACCTAGCGGATTTCAGAAGACTGGGTTGTTTGTTTGATCAAACTAAGTTAAATGAAAGGACAAACACCTGTAAACAGTAAAAGCTCAGATTGAAAATTAATGGAAACTTTTTTTTTTATTTTTAGATATTTTCCTATGGAAAGGAGACGAGGTTTCCTTGTCAAGTGTTCATGTGTTTTTGTATTAGTACCACAGGGTTACTTTTACCTAGAAGTGAGTAGTCTAATCTCTTATCATAGTAAATATAAATTGCATGACAAGGTGCAGTCTGAACCCTTCAAAACCACTGGGCTTATTTACAAAATAGATATCTGAAGTTCGTTTTGAACTAATTTTTTCTGTATCATGGCACTCTAATATTTTCTCTACAAACTACAAGTCTGGTGCCTTGTGAAAACCGTACTTTTAATTAGTTTCAATTAGGTAACACTTTTGTCTGTAATAGTACAGGCTTTAAAAAAACCATATAAGTCTTCTTATCTTTGCTTAGAAAAGAAAAGATAGCCACGCCCATGTTGTTGAATACCAGTCTTAAATGTTATCTATTGACTCGTTTTAGTTTCTATTAAAACAGACCATAACCATCTTGAGACGCATGTATGCCATTAGACTGATATTACTGATGTCTAAATACCCTAGTCAGAGATCAAGCTGACAAATCAAGAGAGCTACCCAAAAAAAAATCACTGCCTCAAAGTGAATCCCCAAACTGACATCATGATAGATGAGGACTGGCTGCAGAGACATGGAAAGAAGATTTTGTAACTAGTAGAACCTGTCAAAAATAGAACTGAAATCAGAATAACTAAGGTTCTGCACTCTTATGGTAGTCTGCAAGTAAAGCGGAACAGTACTTCATCCTCACTGAAGCCTGGTCGGTGGTTGCTCTCCATAGACCACAGCGATCCCATTCCTTCTCCAGATTTCAGTAGCCCAGAGTGTAGAGGTCTGTGTTATGCAGCCAAAGCTTTCAGGCATGCTAATATCAAGTAAAAGAGTCAGTGCATTTCCATTTCACTTTCATGTAATTTCAGTTTTCACTTTCATAGAATGTCTTGAAATTGACTGCGCAATCAAAATTTTGATGGCTTGACTTTTAAAGTACGGTTGATTTGTACAAGAGTTTTTTGTATTATACATAATACTATAAACTTACAATTATTGTATTATGCTTAATATAATAATTCTGTAATAATATTGTAATAAGAGTATGGTTGTAAATTGATGTGAAATATAATAACCACATGTATTTTCAGGGTTCAGTAAGAGTCATAGACTCTTACAGGTTGGACATACAAGTTGTCTATAAAGTACTCATACACTTACAGCTATTTATGTGCAAAAAGGTTCTTAAGCATCTAAGCTTTTCTCAGCTTTTCTCGCATTCAGCATATTTATCTGTTACTACATTGCAAGGATTTATGGCTGTAGTTAAGACCCTTAATTTGTAGTTTGTTTACTTACTAATTCTACTAAGCTATTAACAAGTGCACATTTATGCAAAATTAAATGCTTTGACACTTTAATATTAATAAAAAAAACAGATAATTGCTAACATTAAAAAAAAATCTGAGATTAATATATATTCTGTCTCCTCTCAACTGGCTATGCTGTAAAATATATTCTATCCTTACACGAAGAGCTAAATTAATTAGGTAAACTGACAGACATAAAAATATTCAGTTCTTCCATTCTTAAGACTTTTATTTAAATCTTATGCTGAACATATGGACATAATATACAAATACATGACATTTAGTAAAGCTGGGAGAGTTTAATCACATCTGCTTTGGGAAACATATAAGGCTAGAGATGTAAATCACTGACTAACTGTAGAAAGACACTATATGAATTTAAGAGTACCAGGATGACTTACCTGACCTGAAGTTCTGACCTCCATTTGCCTTACTCTTTACTTTCACCTTAAATTGCACTGCTTTTGCAAAGAAATAAATTCACATCCACCCAAAATCAAGCTTAAAAATTGAACTGAAATTCTCCAAATGAATTAACGGTTTCACTTAAAAATAACAGAAGGATTTATCCGTGTTGCATGACAAAAGTACATAGTCTCACCAATCCCACCAATGTCAAAATCTGATTTAAAGAATTTAAGTATTTATAATAATCCCTCCTTATTCCAAGATTTGAGTTGTCTTCAAAATTTTTGCCTCAGCTGACCAATCTAGAAAATCAGTGATAAAGTTTGCAAGCAGAAGTAGTTCTGTGGTTATTAATATTTTGAATAAAATGAAATATAATTTGAAATTCATTTGAACTGTACATCAATCACGACAGTTTGTAAATGAACTAGTACAGTGTATTTAAGGATAAATGTGAATATTTTTGATACTTTATTGTTCTTCCTTGTGGCGAGGTCTTCACCTGATAAAAGAGGTCTCAAATGTTTTAAAAACTATCTTCGTAGCTCACATTCTGTATCTATAAAATAGGTTGCCTGGCTGGACAAGAGGACTGGTTTGATGTGTTGCCTTGGTAATGAGTGATCGGAGAAAGCTGAGAGGACTGAAGTATTTCATTTTAACCACCTGGAAATGAATTGAATTCCCTTGCTGAAAATTTTCTATGTAGGAATGTAGGGAGATAGAAGCAAAAAGCGGGTTTTGTTTAAAGCAATAAATATATTTGGCAACAATACTCAATGGACCACTATGGTCTTGATTTTGCAAAGAGTGGGAAGTCTGGACGTTCTTTCATTCTTGCTGCCAGCTCCTGCCGCAACAATATCCATACTACACACATTGATACCAGCTCCACCTTTCCAATTAACTGAATTCCAACCTTCAAAACATGAGGAAACAACAACAAACACCTGAAGGAAGATGACAAAAATAACATATTCTGTGCTTACCTGGCTGTACACAATTCTCCTCAGGTCATCACAGAGAACAAAGAGAAACAAAGATATTCCATGTTGTCAAAGTATTGCTGTTTGTTTAAAAGTCATTATTTGTTTTAATTGCTAAATGCCCATGCATTAGTACCAAAAATATTTTTTTTGGCATGAAAAATAATCATAAACTATGGTTTAAATAAATGTATGTATTATTTCAATAAGGAAAGGCTAATATTTACCTATTGGGAGTAAGACTTTTTTTTCACAGCCTCTTCAGGCCTAACATACAGCAGGTAGTCTGTAACCATAGCAATCAGCTGTATTGATGGAGAACCCAGCTAGGCTAAGCAAAAAAGGAATTGCAGTGCAAGGAAAGATCTGATTAGTGCAGTTGTGCGTGCTACTGACAACGTGAGGATATTGGCTCCTGTTGAGTGGAACTGGTCAAACAGTGAAAAATATTTTGGCAAATGTTAGCTAAAAATTAAAAATTACTTGACTTCATCTGTCTTTGCTTTTTCTGCACAGCTTTGGGATTGACTTGAAGTTCTTGCTGAGATGGAGCTTTTTGTTTGCACATCAACCTACGTAACAAAAGTGAGTATTAAAAACATTTGTACAGAAAACAATATAGGTTATACGGGGAGATAATCTGCTGATCGTATTATCAAAAAAGGATGCTAGGAGCTAAACATATCAAAGACCCAATCATATCTTCAGCAGCTGGCCCAGGTATGACCTGGAAGTAATGAGATTGTGTTCCCCTCTGAGGCTATGAAACATTAAGCACTACTGGACAAGGACAAAAAACTGTCAGATACTATAATTCTGATCAGTCCAAATCAACTTTGGGATAAAAGCATCCAACTTGCAACCCCGTGAAAGGGCAATCAGAACAGGTTATGGTGCCAGCAGTACATAGACATTACCAATTTCATTTATTATGGTCATTCTTGCTGTCTCAATATTGAAAAACAGAGCAGTTGAGAAACTACTGTGTTGATTTGTGAGTTGAAAATTCTCCAACTGAAGTGAAATCTTCTGGCAACTGCATCTTCCAGGTTGGAGGTTTCTTTGTTTGTTCTAGTACAGAAAAGATCAAGCACATCCGCAATCGCCTTGTTGACAATTTGTGACAAGGATAAATTCTATCAAGCAGCATCCATCCTTCATTCCAGCCACTGAAGCATCTAATGAAAAAAACCCAAAACCACTATTTACTTTCACAAGTAATTAATACTCTCATTTTTATAGCAGTTCTGAAGAATCCTGATTTTAAGCATTACATTAGATACCTTACGCTACATTGTATTAGGTAGGAATAAATGCAAAAAGATCCCAACTTAAGCTCTCAGTATGAATACATTTTAAAGGTCAGATGAAGTGACACAAGGCTACTGGGAGTTACCATTGCAGACAGTGATTACAGTACATCAGCTGTCTGGCTATTATCCAGCAGTAATGGTTTAGTGGGAAGGACTGGATGACAGAATGTGTAAGACTCAACAGCATCTGGAAAAGGGACAAGACCTACTGGCAACTTCTCTTCCTTCCATCAAGACATTTTAAATACTTCTTATAAGTGACAGATTAAAACACTACTCATGGCTTTCAGCAGGGAAGATTTTCCTCAGGGGCCATTAACTGAGCCTGGCAGAATGGGAATAAGCATGGAGAAAGCAAGATCCACTTTGACACCAAGCCTGTAACAGAATTGACATTATAGACTCTCAGCTGTACCACATTCCTACAAATATTATGACACTGCGCATCTACCACATGGCAGGTATTGCAGAGCACAGCCCAAATGCCAAATTGCCTGCATCTTACTGTGTGTTTTTGTGCATGTACACACATGTGTGTGCATGTGCAAACTCACACACACACATTATGTTCTTGTTCCTTAAATGAAGCTTAGAAGGTACAATTTCTATATTGCAGTTGAAAGTTTAGATGATCACATTAACATGTTAGCATGAATAAGATGGGAAACAGATGACTGCAAATTCAAGAGTCATACCTACTGAAATCTTAGTGGAATTTAATTTAAAAATTAACTTGCAGATTTATGTTATACTCCTGAGTTGCATATTCAAAGCTACATTAAAAAAAAAAAAAAGACAGACAAATTCTTCTGATTACATATTTCTTAGTCAACCATAGAACTCATAAGGATGTGTTCTTGGGTCTGGAAAGGAAGAAGGAATAGCTACAGGACTTAATTCTACATATTTCATTCTCATCTCAGTTGCAATTATGCAATAGGTACATGCTGTAGCATTACATTTTAGTAAAAAGACTGATAACAATGTTAGGAACTGTAGCCTGGACATGGCCTACTTTGTGAGGCATGAAGGTTAGAAGGAGCTCCCTACATTCATTTATTCTTATGAGGTGGTCACTGATAGAAAAGATTATTTTCCAACAAACTTCAAAAATGATTTTATAAGTTCTCTAAAGACTTAAACACAATTGAACAATAATTAATTCGCTCCAGACAATCTTAGTTCACAGGATCTTTTTTACTCTGTTACTGAAAGAAGCTACATGTTAATTTTAGCACATACAACTTCCTATGAAATTACAATTTAAAATATCATCCGAGAAAAATGTTCTGCTAGTTTATTTCATGATCTGTTGACTCTACAATAGTAAAGCCACACTTGGTTCAAATTCAGCTACCTGCATTTTTTTTCTTTTATCTGTGGCTTGTATATCAGGAACTAATCTATGTATAGATTTCAGAATCCCAAATCTATGGGATCCACAATATAGAAAAATTAACAAAAATAACCTACAATGAAAACCTTGACTCACTAAAAGCAATCACAAAACAAGCAAGGTGTTAAACACTCTACAGGCATAGATTGAAAATCCAGGAGAGATCACAGTGATTCCAGTTTGACATTTTGCATGTCATGTCACACAATTCCCCAAAATCATAGAATCACAGAATGGTTTAGGTTGGAAGGGACCTTAAAGATCATCTAGTTCCAGCCCCTCTACTATGGGCAGCGACATCTTCCACTAAACCTGGTTGCTCAAAGCCCCATCCAACCTGGCCTTGCACACTTCCAGGGATGGGGCATCCACAACTTCCCTGGGCAACCTGGGCCAGTGCCTCGCCACCCTCAGAGTGAAAAATTTCTTCCCAATATCTATTCTAAATCTACCGTCTTCCAGTTTGAAGCATTACCCCTCATTCTATCACCACATGCCCTCATAAAAAGTCCCTCTCCAGATTTTTTGTAAGCCCCCTTCATATACCGGAAGTCCGCTATAATGGTCTCCCCAAAGCCTTCTCTTCTCCAGGCTGAACAACCCCAACTCTCTTGGCCTATCTTCATAGGAGAGGTTCTCCAGCCCTCTGATCATCTTCGTGGCCCTCCTCCGGACTCACTCCAACATGTCCATGTCCTTCTTGTGCTGAGGACTCCAAAGCTGGATGAAGTACTCCAGGTGGGGTCTCACGAGAGCAGAGTAGAGGGGGAGAGTCACCTCCCTCGACCATGCTTCTTTTGATGCAGCCCAGGATATGGTTGGCCTTCTAGGCTGCAAGTGCACATTGCCGGCTCATGTTGAGCTTCTCATCAACCAACACCCCCAAGTCCTTCTCCTCAAGGCTTTTCTCAATCTATTCCCTGCGCAGCCTTTATTTGTGCTTGGGATTGCTGCGACCCAGGTGAAACTACTTCCTACTTGAAGTAAAGTACATCCTTCAGAGAAATATGCTGTTTCAATTGTTGCTGACATGGACCCCACCAAAATTCTTCATAAGTTCTTCATGTGATTACCTATGTTCACTAAAACTGCATTACCATTCCTGTCTTCATTTGTCAAACTTCGTTCTGTGTCTTATTTTGTCTCTGCCTTTGCACAGTAGATTGAAGAGCCCTCTATTATCAAATTTCTGCATAGGGAGCATGCCCTTTAACCTTCTCTTTCATAAGATAAACAGCCTGAGATCCTTCATCCTCTTAGAACAGAGGCACGCTGTACAGTCCTTTAATCATAGCTCTTCTCTGAGCCCTCTTCAGTTTATTAACGTCCTTCTTGAATTATGAATAGAGCTGTGGGAAAAGGATCCTTCTGGTCTCAGAAATTCCCCACACCTCTCTTTTTCTGCTTAGTCTATTGGCTGACTGGAGGTGAATTTAAAAATACCTGCATTGCCTTCTTCCCTTGTGTTAGGCGAATTTCCTGTATATCACAATTATATCAGTCAGCTTTGATTTTTAAACCTAAGAAGTGTACAAAATTCCCCTTACAAAAGCATCAAATATAGACTTCATGTTTGTACTCATACTTGGTATTCTTTCATTTACGTGCACTGAAGCCCATTTGACAATGAGGTCTCATGATGAGCCCTGGGTTTTCTGACTTCCAGAGCTGTTCCTCCTAAGAAGCCAACATTTTGACCCCTGCTTGACAACCCTTCAGTTACAAAGGAGAAAGAAGATTTCTTCACCCTGAAGATTTGGACCCACTCACCTGTCAAGCAACAGGACTTACCAGGAATGAAAGTGCATGGAATGTGGGATGTAAGTTTGCACATACATGCAGATATATATGTTTATGCATACAAGTTCATAATGACATATCCACATTGTGCCAATTTAGTGTGGAGTAAAAAATTTCAGACTTTAACCATGGAAGTCGATTTCCACATGGAGTTGTTAAATATATGCCAAATAGCAGATTCAGTCTTGCTTGATTGTCAGTGAAAATCATAGATTTAGTCAAAGGCTCACAAAACTCTTTTTTATTTAGTCTCTCAAATATTTTCTGCTCCAAAGAGTCACTGCATTGACAAGCACACATAATTATGTGATGTAGTTTTTATCAATATACTGAACATAATTCTGTTTTCCAGATACGAAGAATAGCTAACAGCAGAAATGATCAAAATTGAATTCCCCACTTGATTTTCCCAGGATGGAAAGTAACAAAAAGAAACAGACAATTTTCCTTTGGGGAAAAGAGGTATTTTGCAATAGTTTACCTACCCTTCATCAAAACGCCGCCTTCTGTGTTCAGCTTTTCAACAGCTATAAGACAAAATTTTATGAAGCAGAGCTGCAGGCATGCTTCTCTTTGGGGCATATTTTCTGCCTTTTATGAATCCAGTCTAATACCTGTTTACCTATTCAATGTACTAGGACCTTGGTAACATAGATCAGCTTGCTTTACCCTTTTCCAGGAGCTGAGCTGCTAAATTGGAAATGCTGCGGTGCTCAGCATGGCAATAGCTATGCTACTCTGCTGAATATCTGTCTGTATAGAGCCAATGTCAAGACAGACAGTGAAAGCAAAGAAAATCCTGTGCTCATGAAATTAAAAGTAATAAAGAGTAAGTCTTTCAAACACAGCATGCATGGTACTTGTATACCCTCCAGGGTTTCCTTTGTCTCAGGCATTACCGACAGCTGCAGGTTTTAAGGGCTAGTTGTCATCTAATCTGCAAACATAGCCTGCACTGCTTAACGCCCCTGTTCTCTCCCTTCCACATGACAGCACTTGACTACCTTCGAATCCTTGCACAGAGTGTATTCCTCTTCGTGATATGTATTTTTAAAATGGCTTTAGCAAATGGAGCCATTTAATTTGCCTCACAGGTTCCTACATACCCATGCAAATATCTGAGCTCAATCATGCATTTCTTCAGCTAATCACCCAGATGTATACCTCTGGTAAAGATGTGAGAGCCTGGAAAAATCCTTCTACTGAGAAACTGGTTGTTAAAAAACAAATAGCTACAAACCCCAATTAAAAACTTGAAACTTAAAAGCAAGAAACAAATGAGGACAGCCAGGAATTAATTACTTAGCAAATAATCTTCAATCAAGTCAAAAAGTGTCCAAAGCTACCAGATTTCATGCTTCTCTTCATTAATATAAGTGTTTGAATGCATCAGGGTTAGGGAAGGTTTCGTGACAGTTGTAATGAGACAATTTGGAAGAAGTAGACCTTATCCACCGTAAAATACTCAAAGGACATAATTTTAGATGTATAATGAACTTTTGATTGGCCATTTGATATTACTGTCAGGACTTGAAAATGTATCAAATCATTCCCACAAACAATCTGAATATAAGACATGAGGAAGATAGTTATAGAAATGCTTTGAACTGTCTGGTGTGAATGGATTTCATAATTATGAAATGGTCATAGCCACCTACTCAAGAACAAAAGAGATCTTTTTTTATATCTTTTTTCACATGCACAGACACATAGACACTCATTTCCCCTTGCTCCAGTTAAAGAAAGAAATCTATAAGCTATGCTGTGTTAAACATTAGAACAGGAGTTTTAGAATGTTCCATGAAATATTTGTTTTTCTTTGTTCATGTATATAAAATGTAAGATCCCTGCGCTGATGTAATTCCTTTACGCATTAATTGGTACGTTGTCATTTAAGCTCATCTCTCAGTGTTCCAACCAACTGCTTTTCCATCTTTTTTCTTCTCTACCCTCTCCACTTCTTTTAAATAAGCTCTCTTGTATCATCTTTGCCAGATGCTGGTCAGAAAGGCTTTTATGCAGACATGTTAGTAAAAATGTGGATTGTGTATTTGGTACGGATGCTGTTATGCTACTGTTCGGTTCACTAAGTAATGGCTGAAAGTTCCAAAGAATGCAACAAAACAAAGGGAGGAAACCATAAGTCTACAGCAAAAGCTGCTTTGTACATAGGCTTTTGTCATTTCCAACCTCTTTACTCTATTTTTGCTATTCAATATTTATTCCAGAAAATGCTGAATTTAATATTAATCTTTTCCAGAAATCTAGTAACTCATGATTTACTTTTAAAGGTTAGAAATAATGTAGCCTTGGGTAAAATTTTGGCCTTCCGTACACATTTTTGTTTCTTGCCTACACTGCTTTTTACCACCTAGTTACCATTATTTCAGGTGGTCAGTTGGGCATTCTCTTGGATGCCTTGTGACAAATAGTAGTTAAATTCGTTATTCTGTTTTATAAAGAAATATATATAAAAAAGATTAAGTTACTGTTTTCTTTCTTTGGTTTTTTTCCTCTTCATTTACTCTGCATGACAAATTTCCCAATTATTTTACCATAATTATTATAGTAACAGAGTAAACACATACCGATTAACATGATGTAATATTCTCACAGTGTTATAAAATACCAAGTAATAGCACTGAATGGTAAGTAAAGCAGTTGAAAAAGCAGTATTCAAAAAAGTGACAGAGTTTAGCGGTCAATTTGTTTACATACGATGTTAATAGTACTGACCTGTGGTTTAAGAAAAAAAAAATCTGTAAATGCCTCCAAGAAAAATGCAATACTAAATGCTGCAGTTCCCTTTTGGAAGTGCACATTTTTCTATTGTTGTTTTGTGAACTTTGTGCTTCTAAGTGTATGTTTTATATAGCTTTTGCCTTGGAACTCCCTTGTTTCAATCCCCTAAAACTGTCAAGTGTGACTCCACCTGCTTTATTGTTCCCATAAATTCATATGAAACTAGTAGCTAAATCCAATTTGTGTCATTCTGTCTCTCTTTGTAGCCTATTCTAAATCTCCCAGCATGTTTCACAAAAGTAGAATCCTATTAACGCCAAATAACCACCACTGTATTTTATTCCGTGGTTATTACAGTCCTGCTGCTGTCACAGCTCCTAAAGAGTCTTGTCTCTCCATGAATCTATGATGACCAAAACCTGCAAACTCATTACCAGCTTTCTGGATTTTTTCTTTTCATCTGCTATACCTTTTCCCTATATTTTTTTTTCAATGAACTTAAGTGTTATAAGTTTAGGCTCAATACTTTGACAAGAATTTTGCCAACCTGTAAAGTGCTACTAGTTAACATGAAAAATCTGTTAAATTCAGATAAGCTAACAGATAAGCTTAACGCACAAAATTTATGTTCCTTTCTTTAGCTTTACTGACGGTCTTTGCTTTCAAAGCATTGCATAGGTCCACTTTTGTGGACACATAGGTCCAATTTAAGAATTAAGGATAATAACTTCTTTTTCTTTATTGCTTTCTGAGCAAGTGAGGGAATTAAAATATTGAAAATTGGAAAACATGAATTTCAATGGAAGTCCTAAAATCTGGATTTAAATCCATGAAGTGCTGTTATAATCTGGGCAACAACCATGAAGTATTGAAATACCATCAGCCATGTATAATTGAATGAATGGAAGATCACAGTTCTTTCACTTCAAAAACTAAAGACAGAAAAAAAAAAAGAAAATTAAAAAAAGATTCTGATTAAGATTTCAGTGTAAAATTGAACCTCTCCTACTGGAAACCTTTCAATGTCTTGGAACCTCTTCTCTACTTGGTATCCTTAATGACTTCTTTAATATATATATAGACAGCAAGAGACAAAGAGTGTTATATGATCATTTAAACTATATTCTAGAAGCTCCAAAACAGAAACAGTTTTTTTCTTTTTAATTTTTTTTTAAATAAGTATCTTAATGGCTGCATCACTCCACCCTCTGCACTCATGCCTCATGAATAAGTTCTCTCTTCATTAGCACAATAAGTATAATTAGACTCCAAATCCTGCAATGCTAAAAATGTGAAAAAGTACATTTGAAATAAGGTACATGATAATTTTTGCAGGAACTTAGGACATAGAAAGGATTTTTTAGGCTTGGGAATGGTTGAGAGAAGAACTTAGGAGCTACCAGAAATAATCACCTTTACAAAGTCTCAAGGAATCCTGTGCCTAAAGGGTATGTCTATATAATACATTATGGGTAAGGAAGAACTCCTTCCACCCATATTCCAAAGATAGTGTTGTGATTTATTAAATTTAGTGCTGTGCCAAATACTAGCACATAGTTTCTGGAAAGCCCGGAATAAAAAAGTGAGCTCATATGTCATGTCAATGCTGTGCCCTAACAAAGCTAAGCTGGTTCTCTGACAACTGAAACGGGAAAATCAAGTAGCAGCAGGGATGGGAACTTGCCTCTTTTAGGCATTTTGGTTAAATTCTATGAGAGGCATGTGCCCTGCTTGCCTAAATATGTTTCAGAAATTATACAAAATTACTAGATGACTCAAAGCAGGATCATTTAAAAAAATCTAGGAACTGCGAAACAACCTTTAAGATGTGAATCAAAAGAAGTTCATTATATTTCGTGTAATGAAGTGAACATTTACAGCAAATTTGACTATTACGTATGTATGTTTAGTAAAAAATTCCTGGTAGAAAAAGTGAAGAAACATTGCAACATCTTTCCATCTTACTCAGACACTTTGAAAGAGCTTTACTTTAATTTAGGCTGAATGGTCCAGTGTTTCTATTACATTCTGAATATATCAAAAGAAAGTGGCTTACTTCAGCTTTAAGCAGTAAAGATGGACCACAATGCACAGAGCACATTTTTTGAACTTGTGACAGGATCAAACCCACATTTTCTGGGAAGCTCTTAGGCAATGATACTTGCACAAAGAATCCCTATTAAGGCATTTAAATAGCATTGATGTTAAAACTTAAAAAAACTTCAAAAAATCACTAAAGAAGGACCTTTTAGAATTGTTCAGCTCCAGAAAGTTTCTTGTTATTCCTTCCTTGCCCTGGAAATGTTAATTTGCTCTTTCTGAAAAAGGTGTCAATTTGACATAGAATTTCAAGACTGGAAGGGGCTGTTATAATTACACAGCTGGGCTTTGAAAAACGATTGACCAATCATCTTAATTTTAATACTTGTTCAGCAAAATATCGTTCTTCAGTATTCTATTCTAGTTTTAGGTTTTTTGAGGAACAAATATCTGCCACTCTGCCATATAAATTTCTACAATGGTTAATTATTTTATCTTTTGCAGCATGCTTAAGAAGTCACTAAACTCTGACTATTTCATACAAAAAAAAAAGGGGAGGAAAAAAAAAAAATTAAAAAAAAAAGCA